>OENM01000246.1:56244-91142 GCA_900239745.1 Rotaria magnacalcarata
ATTCAATTAATCTTTTATATATTTGAATAGGCCCGGCCGGTGCACGTGGAGAAAATGGTCCACCAGGTCAACCAGGCCAACCAGGCTTACCAGGCTACGTTGGACCTAAAGGTGAACGTGTAAGTATATTTTAAGATGAAATAACCTGTTTTTTTTTCGAAACTCTTATCATTTCTACTACAACTTAGGGTACACCCGGTATTCCTGGTGTCAGTGGTATTGCTGGTCCACCAGGTAATGAATCTGTAAACTATTAGTAATAATAGTTCTTAATTCTTTTTTTTTATTGTAAATTCTAGGTGCTGGAGGTCCACCAGGTCCGCCAGGCCCTGGCCTTCAACGAACTGGTTTCCTCGTCGTACGTCATTCACAATCAGCCCAAGTACCTGAATGTCCATCAGGCATGGTTAAACTTTGGGATGGTTACAGTTTACTTATGATGCAAGGCAATGATCATGGTTATCACCAAGATCTTGGTAAATTTTGTTTTGTTTATTTTCGGATAAATATAAATTTAAAAAAAAATTTTGTTTTTCAGGCTCGGCTGGTTCGTGTCTTCAGAAATTCTCTGCGTTACCATATTTACGTTGTGACCATACAAATGTTTGTTATTATGGTCAAACAAATGATTTAACATACTATCTATCAACAACAGAACCAATGCCAATGATGCCTGTTCAACGTGAACAAATCCGACCATATATTTCACGTTGCGCTGTATGTGAAGCACCTGCTAATGTTATGTCATTCCATAGTTTATCAATGACACCACCACCATGTCCAAATGGTTGGAATATCCTCTGGCAAGGTTACAGCTTTGTAATGGTATGTTAAAGTAGAGCAGAAGGAAAAAGAGCTTTCCTATTACATAAGATTATCATGTAATGAATTCTACTGTTTACTTAGTTAGTTAATAGAAAAAAAAAAGATAGTTCTTGTTTATCTGCATCACATATGTGTAGCTGAATGTTTATTTTTCTTTTTTCTTTCTAGCATCTTGGTCGTGGTGCTCAAGGCGGTGGTCAATCATTATCAAGTCCTGGCTCGTGTCTAGAAGATTTTCGTGCAACACCATTCATTGAATGTTCAGGAACCGATGGTAATTGTATGTATTATGCAAATAAATTTAGTTATTGGATGACTGTTATCGATCAAAATAATCAATTTGAAATCCCACGACAAGAAACATTAAAATCAGGCAATCATAGAAACAAGATCAGTCGTTGTACGGTCTGTTTGAAAACACAGCAGAGTGCTGGTCAAGGTGGATTTCAAAATGGAAACTACTATGTTGGACAAACATTGAAGAAACATTAAACATTTTTCTCTTCTCTTCTCTTCTCTTTTCTTTTCTTTTTATTCTCATTTTCATAGTTTATCTTAATCATTTATACGTCCATTAGTCAGGCTGGTATTATGATTTGAGATACAAAAGTCATTTATCTACTTAGGGAAAAAAATCAATAAACTATATTGTACGCAGGGATTTAATTGCTCCGTTACTATTCTGTTTCACTTTTTGTTAACTGTCTTATCATCCATACAGGTTTTCTTTTTTTTTCGACTTTTATTTCATTTTCATTTATTTTTTTTCTCTTTTTTGTGCTGTCTTCCTGGTCTTTTACACAACATATTAAAATCAAAAAACAGACACACACACACCTATAAACCTACATACATATTTCAAATTTGAACAGTGGGTGCTTTATTCGTTTTGTACGTCTGCGTAAAGACTTGTTATAATCGTTTTCTATTCTCTTGATTAATCTCTTCTACTTCTTTTTTTGCTCTGCTGTCAGTCAGCTCATAGTATTAGAGTGAGCTTATGAAAGGGCTACGTGTGCTTGATTTTGAGTTTTTTTCAATAATAAATATCGATCGGTATTATGAAAGACGATGTTTTTTTTTGTGAAAAAGTTTAGTTTCGAACAGGATTAAGATACAAATATTGATTAATGATTTCAAGGTAGAGAAACAACAAAAAACTATTTTTCTTCTTGCGTGCTTAGTATTGTTGAAAGAACATTTCAATACTAATCCAAAACAAAACTGTATCCTGAATGGAATAATACGACAAGAAACGAGTATGTCACCTATTCAACTACCCAGTTATTTTTTTATTTATATCCAGGACTGAAATTAATTTTGTAATTGTTGGATTAGATTATGAGTGAATCAAAATTATTAATATTTTCCTCTAGTTTACTTCAATTACCTATGAAATCTTATCATTATAAGCTCATAGACTAGATTAGAAAAGACCGCTCATTCAGTGATTGCATACAGCAATAGAAATAACGTGACATTGAGTTATGACCGACCATACTAAGATCGACGTGTTTCCGTACGAAAATTTTCAATCAGAAAGACAAGTAATTTATTGAAAGGTTTCAGATTTTTAATTAAATGATCGAGTTTCTCTGTTTTCGCATACATCGGCTTAGTTAAATGTCTTGCGTATTTTGTGACATTCTCTAAAAATTTTGTCATATAGCGATCATTCATCTGATTTTTATTATCGAATCGTTTAACTCTTTGAGTCCCGGTGGGACACATATATCCCACCTTGAAACATTTCTAATCCTCGAGTTTTTGAGAATCTTAAAGAAATATTCCAAAAAAATGTCAGAAGCTAACACAGATCCCTACAAGATTGCATGGATAATGGACTGTATGGATGACAACATTGAAACATGCACCTTGCGAAGTTTTGACCCTATAGAGGTGCTTATTTGAGGTGTAGCAGAGTTTACATCGACTTTATTGGAATGGAGTGAAACTTGCAGCGCTTATGTAGGACTTGTACTTCTAAGCATAGCTGTAGGTTCGAAAAAATTGAAAACCTTATAAAGGGGTGCACATTGGGAGGACAAGGTGGGACCTCCCAACCAAATTGGACGTTATCTGGCTCCTATCTTACAAATGCGAGAAGTCTGAAAATTTTACCATAGATGCCACTCGTTGAGTTGATCATTTTTTGTAGCGGATATGTTTTCCCCCGTGTTCTATTTTTTCGGGAAAAACCTGCAAAAATGCTAATTTTTTATGTTCTTTTGGCTGAAATATCTCTATGAAACCCAAACAGAATTTTAACTTTTATTAGTGCTCTAGAACCGACTAACTGCCATCTATCTAATGCTGAAACTCCCAGATCTGTAGCTTCTTCCGAAGTCAAATGGCAAAGACATCTTTGGAACTAACTTTCGATTTTTTCCCAAGTTTGCATCCTCCTCAGATAAAACCACGGAATTGCCAAAACCTGTCCTATTGTGGAACTTCATCAGCACACCTAGGTCGACCATTCCTGGTAATTTAAATAATTCAGGACTCAAAGGGTTAAATTGCACCAAAACCGTCTCTTCAGTCTGTAAGTGAGATTTATGTCAAAAATCAAAAAGTAAATGTTGACGTATTTTTGTAGAATTAAACAAAGAAACTCGTTAAAAACTTTTCGTTAAATGATAAATCCAATCTGAATGATTCGAATAATGAGTTCGACTGTTCTACATGCGCCATTGATCAACGACTCCATCTACCGGCCTAGAATATAACACATCCGACATTGATTAATGACACTCCTCTCAGATCTTTTATTCTCGACGTGTTGTCATAATCATAGGTGATGGTAAAAAAGTGAAGTAAATATTTGCCTTTTTCTGACAAGTACAAAAAAACTCAGCATGATTAAAATAAAGAAAATACTAACATGCAATTATATGAGTTCAGTTTTACTTACGAGAATGATAAGGAATTCTAATACATGCAAATATGCGACGAAAAATAGCAATTTGTCAATTTCTTTCTTTTTCTTCCTAGTAGTAGTTTAAAAGAATCAAGCCGAACGCAATAACCTTTTTGAAATTCTCTTACAAAGGATATATATATATATATATATTTTTCAGATTTCTGACTAAAACGTTTTTATATAATTATGTCGACATCGAAGTCAGAACCAGTTCACATTGAAAAAAATGTATTATTCGAAATTGCAACGAACTTTTGGAACATAAGAGCCAGTTTTAAAGTTTTAGTTGGTCTACTTGATGTTGGTACACATATGTCATTAATTCGACTAAATAATGGAAAATTTCTGGTCATCGATACAGTACCATTGACTGATCATACACAAACTGAAATCAATCATTTAACAGACAATGGAAAAAATATCGAAGCTGTTATTGCTGTACATCCATTTCATACATTAGCATTTCCAGCATTTTATGAAGCATTTCCAAATACTAAATACTATGGTACACCGAGACATTTACGACGATTAACACAAATACCATGGGCTGGTTCACTTGAAGATTGTCAAACGAGAAAAATATGGGAACCCGAAGTAGAATTGAGAATACCAGCAGGTAAATATTATTTTATAGAATAATGAATATAAAAATAATTTCCATGGTTTTTTTCTATAGGTGCTGAATTTGTAAATCCATTACCTGAAACAAGTAATCATTTTGTAAGTGTTTTTGTATTTCACCGTCCATCGCGTACTCTACATGTTGATGATACAATTGCCTATGGAGATCATCCCAGTTTTCTACTTAAACTAATTGGCTTTAAGCATGGCTCAATGGCATTTCATCCATCAATTAAAGGGCCAGGATTATATTCAACTCCGGAAGCTCCCTTCGAATTTCGTAATTGGATGAAGACGATATTAAATGATTGGCCTTTTGATAATATTTGTTGTGCACATAATGGTGTTAAAATCGGTGGAGCACATGATCAAGTTATTGAATTAGTTAATCTGGCTGAACCACTATTTAAAAAATTAAGTGAAAAAAATCGAAAGAAACATTCAAGTCATGATGTGCCAGCTGCAAATCCTTCAAATATGAATGTTAGTGGAGACGAATGTGGTTAAGAAGAAATCGTATCTATTTGACTATTATGTATCGTTATTCTAATTCTCTACCTTAGCGTAAACACAGTCTGTGTGACTTGTTTTTGATAACAGAAAAAGTGCTATATTAATTGTAATTCAAACAAGCGTCCGTAGCATTTGAACAAAGGTTTGTTGTTCTTGAATTTTTCAATAAAACCTGCCAGTCCATTTATTCTTTTATCATTCGTGAAATTTTAGTATGATTATGAAAATGTTGAAGTTCATCAGACAGAATTATAAGAAAACAAAATATTTCTAAGCAGTTTTCTATTTTTCCTTGAATTCTTCAACGATTGAAATAACTTTCTGTCTATGAACTAAAAAAACAACGACAGTATTGATTTTATTATAAGAAAGGATTTATTAATTCATTTTCTTATCCAATGTCTCATTACAAAAGAAAAACTCAAAGACGTAAATATAGATTCAACCATTATTCATCAATCTATTACGTTTACAATGTTTAAGTATTTTCTTATTAATTATTTGTAAATCTTGTTTTTTAATATTTAATTTTAATTTTGCTCGTTCAAGACGCGTTTTTATTTCGTTTAATCGCATACGAAGTCGTCTACGTTCATCTCTCATTCGTGATATTTCAAATGGAAATATTGTTACAACACTTGATAGACACATTGTTCGTAATTGTTTATCACGTCGAGTTTCTAATTGCTTTAGACATAACGGACATTGTCCTGTTTCTTTTAATCGTTTCCTTATACAATTTTTCCCGAATAAATGACCGCATGTTGTCGACACTAATTGATGTTTATTTTGAGTTGTACACATAGATGCACAAAGTGAACAAACAAACAATTCATTTTCAGATATATTATCAAATATTGTTTTAAGAATGTCTGTTGTTATAATTGGTGATAATTTATTTGCAGCCATTGTTTTGCTATTTTTTCGTCTTTATGTTTTATAGAAATATAAATCAACGAAAAAAGGCAAATTAAAAAATTTTCCTTTTTTTATCTAAAGAAGAGAGCGAAATTCGAATTTTGTTCGAATGACATAGTTACTCGATATTCACTCTCGCCTGTATAAATGAAATGGATATCAGTGGCATCTTACGGCTAGCAATATTTATTGGTTATATCATTTAGAATTAAAATAAAAAAACAAAAATTATTATTTATGCTATAATTCATCATCATTTGAACTAGCTACTTTAGTATCTTCTTCTTCTTCTTCTTCTTCTGCTTTGGCTCTATCATCTAATGTTTTTAGAAGTCTTTGCAAATCGTTGAACGCCATCGGTGTTAGACCTATAAAAAATTACGAATCAAAAACATGTAAAAAATAGAATTGATATTTTTTCATCGACATACTTTTAATCAATGGTCGAATATCTTTTACACTTATTTCAGATAATTTTCGTCGACCCATTAAGTCTAAAATATTATTAACTTCCGTCATTATTTTACTATATGCTGGATATTCTGTTTCCCAATCACTAGGAATAAGATGATAACGATTATTATATAATGCAAGAAGATATTGTTGTATAAATAAACGCAGAACATCATCAAGATTGAATACATCATTTGCAAGTATGATATCAACGGAAAGTTGTGCATTGTCACCAGCTGGACTAATAGGTGTTTGAAAAGTTTTAATTAATGCCTTTAGAAATAGATCAGGATCCATGGATAATGATTCCGCATCTATCGTAGCCACAAAAAAGCTACTAATCATCAGTACGAATATGATTGTCGTTGAGGGCATCATTTTTTATGTAATGGGAATAACAATCTAATATTTCCATTAAGGTCGTTATTAACCAGGTGTTGCTGTTCTCATCATTTTTCATAAAACTATCTCTTGTCTGTCGACTTTATTATCAGTAAATATTGTGTTCTTATCAAGTGAAGAGTTTCTCTTTGAAATTTCTAATGAAATAAAGATATTTTTTAAATATTCCTTTATTCAAGATAGTTCAAGAAGCAAAGACGATGTCGTATGCTTTTGATAATGATGAATTTTCACATTATTATGATAGATTTGTTGTTGAGCATGTTCCACGTGATATTTTCTGGACGGATACAGTAAAAGATGTATACGCTGAAATCATCCGACAAACATTTGTTGATAATCAACAAACAACTGTTGTTGAATTAGGTTGTGGAACTGGTGAAAATTTACTCGCACTTCAAAATTATTTTCCAAATAAAAATCTTAAATTTATTGGCATTGATCATTCACAAGCTATGTTAAATCGTGCTAGGGAAAAGTTGAATAATAAAATTGAATTGTTACATGGTAGTTTAACAGATTTTGCTCAGTGTCTACAAACAAAACCAGTCGATTGTATACTCTTGCCTGCCGGTACATTTCATCATTTAATTACTGATCAGGAACGGCAAGACTTAGTAAATAATATTCAACAAACACTTCGCAATGAAACTGGACTTTTTGCTATTTATTTATTTGCTGACTCATTAATACATACAGAAGCAACCGAGAGTGCAGCAAACACGGAAGATAAATTCAAACTTATTTCAGTTGAAAATACTCAAGAAAATGACAACGAATGGATATGTAAGCAAATATTTGAATTTAATGTTCCTCCAAAAATTCAATTATCATGGCAATTACGTACGTGTTCAATAGTTAAGCTGATTCGTTTATTTATTTCGAATAACTTTGAAATTCTATTTTGTTGCGTGAATGGAAAAAAGCTTCTACCATATAATGAAAATATTTCATCTTCTTTAACGAATAACTCGACACCGATAATTATCGTTTTTCGTACAAGAAAAAATACAAACTAAGCTCATTTTTGTTTTTGACATTTAGAGCAATAAAAACAGAGAGAGAGAGAGAGAGACAGAGAGAGAAAAAACAAGAAATTTGAAGAAAGGAAAAATCTTTGTTTCATTGTACATTCGGATTAGGACGCTGATGAGCGTTTGTTTAAATTTATCACAGTATTAAAAAAGGTGAGACTATATGTCATCGACAGTACAAACTCACACAAACAGTACACAATTGAAACTTCTTAGCTTTTTTTCTAACGAAAGTGTAAAGATATTTATTAAACAATCATCATATAGCATCTTGTTCGTTGTTCTCTTCGTATACGGGTGGAACGCGTGGTACTACCATTTGAGTCATGAAGGGCTGCATATAGGTGTCAACACTCGATTGACGACGAACGTAGAATGGTGTCGGTTGTGCCGCTGGATTTTTGTTGCCTATAAAACAAAAATAAAGCGACAAACAGATTATAGGCTTGCTTCGTGTTTTTCATACTAGTATGCCTTGTGGAAAAGTAAATTGTGTTAATTTCTCTATTGTCTATATCTATTCTTTTTCGTGGACAAAAAGGGTCGGCGTGTTTTTATCATTAGGAAACAAACTTTGTTGCGAAGTCGAAATTATTAGAAAATGCCTCGTAATAAAATCATATAATTATTGTTCGTTCGAGACAAGTAATGGATTTTCATCAACAAAAATCGATTCAAAATCAATTACTCAAATTGATGGTGAAGTTTTTTCTTCTCTAATAGTAGAAAAACAAAAACAAAATGAAGCAAAAAAATTCGTTCTAGGTATCTTTCTCCCCTATTATAAATCTTGAATAATTCAATCTATGATCATTAATAATGTTTTCACTATAAAAATTAAACGTCTCTAAATTAATATCAATCATATTAGAGAAGCCAAGTTAGTCCGAGTAGAAAGTGACTCTGACCGAAAGCTTTCTACTCTCGGCAATATTGAAATGAAAACTTCCATTATCTATTTCTACTACGTTAATTCATGTATGAGAATATATTCAACTTTTTTCTTGCTTGCACAACTATTGAAAGTAACTTTTACTTAATCGTATTTATGCCAATTAATATAAAATAAAAAGTAGAGATTGTATTCAAGATCAAAATAATATAAAAGGTACTTCAAATGTCGTGTTGAAGAGCGCTGGAAAAATTCTATTCTTTGATATAAGCGTTCGTTTTCAACCTTCGACTTATGAATTTATCACTTGAAAATTATTTCTTAATTTTAAGTATAATAAATAGTTTTTTTTTTCTTTTAAAGAAAATATTTTTCACTTCGACACATGGACTCATTTATCTGTCTAGCTTATGAATGGAACGAAAAAGAAAATGTATGTATTTACATCTAAATATTAACGTTAACGGAAAAAAGTGTCCTTGTAATAGCTTTTACTTATCATTAAATNAAAAATTCTATTCTTTGATATAAGCGTTCGTTTTTAACCTTCGACTTATGAATTTATTACTTGAAAATTATTTCTTAATTTTAAGTATAATAAATAGTTTTTTTTTTCTTTTAAAGAAAATATTTTTCACTTCGACACATGGACTCATTTATCTGTCTAGCTTATGAATGGAACGAAAAAGAAAATGTATGTATTTACATCTAAATATTAACGTTAACGGAAAAAAGTGTCCTTGTAATAGCTTTTACTTATCATTAAATAACGTTTTTATTATCGATGTGAATGCTGGTTGTGATTGGTCCTTTTTCTTTCCTCGTCTTGTTCAAGTATTGGTAATACTAATATGTAAAGATTTGTTGATTTTCTAAAAAGTTTCATGGTAATGTACTTGCATGTCTACGTCGTCACTAAATCTACTTGAAGCGTTGATGATGGTCGACCATAACAATCATCAGTCTCGATCTCGATAGTCCCTCAAAAACGTAACAGATGGATCGAAACTAACAGAACCAGAGAAAAATCCTCTTAATGCGTTAATATTTTATTATTTTTTTCTCTATTTCTCTCGCGCTCTCCCTCCCTCCTTCTCTTTGCATTGCTTTTATTACAAATAGACTCTCGCTTTGATTTCTCTAGTTCTTTTTCCTCCAGTTATCTGTAGGACTCGTTTCTAGCATTAAAAAAGATGCGATCTGACGAAACTAACAAGCAAAGCATAGGCGAAAAACAGCAAAAATAAACGGTTGTCCCAACAAGCGTATCTAATTAAGTGGCACTCGTTTCATCGTCTACTATATTTATATAAGTACATGTATATGTCTCTATCATAAATGTGTTACGATTAGTTCTTATATTCTTTCGATAGAAAGCGACGATAAATAGAACGAGAAAGAAAAGAGCGATCCAGTTTTCTTCCTAATCCGATTGTAAACTTGGCTTTCAATTGAATAGCCCCTCGTAATGCATTCATTCTTTTAATATTAATTACTTTTTGAGTGCACGCTATTTTGGCTTACTCACATATATACATGTATATGCATCACTATACTACTTGAACACGAACAGCTCTTTGCACCCGTCTTTTATTCTTGTCGTTGTAAAAGAAACATAAATAATAATAATAATAAAAAAGCAGCGATTGATCGTAACAACATAGATTAATTCTCACAACTATTTGTCGAGGCTTTGCATGCACGCAAAAGAAAAGCTAGAAGTAATTTATTTTCATTCTACTTAATGTCTATTCTTTTATATTTTTTTAATAATACCTGATAATTGAACAAAAAGAATACCCCATCGAATTGACCAAATCCAACCCACAAGTAAAAAGATTGTAGCACTTTGTAAAATAGCAGCAAGAATATTATAGAGAAATGCTACAATGTTTTTTTCATAGCCATGTTTTCCACAACAAAATACAGCGAATGCACTGATTAATGTGCCTGAAATACAAAGAAAAGCACGATCATAAAATGATGAGCAGATCTATTTTTTTTTCTTCATCAATTTTTATGACATGACATATTTAGTTGTTTTCTATATCACGCCTATTGATTCACTTGTTCGGTTTAATATATTCGATTTTTTTCTCTGTGCTATAATGTAATATTACGATGAAAACATACGCTATGATGCATATGCATACACATGTCTGTCATTTTTTTCATAGAATCTCTCTACTGTATTGTCATCGACTAGATCTAGTGGCTATCAAGAGAAATTTTAGTATACATCAAGAATGTTAGAATGATATTGTACTTTCATCAAACAAAACACCTTCATAAAATATGATTAAAATCAAAGTAGACTAGCCTATAATTGAAAACCACCGATGAAAAACAATCAGAATAAAGTGCCTGACTGTCATCAAACTGAACCCATTTATCATGAAGTTCATAATATGTATGGTCTGAGATGTATTTGTTTGAGTGTCTGACATAAACTATTCATCTAGCCGCAAGTGTAGTTACGAGTATGGTTGATTACCTTGTTTCCTTTCTGCTTACTCTCTCTCTCTCTCTCTCTCTCTCTATGTGTATTTCTGGAAGGAATCATGCGAAACGATGATGTTTCAGAGTAGACGTTATTTTTGTTTTTATTAGTAAGAGCATATAGTTAGAGATGCATTCAATATGTGTGAGGAGTAGAATCATAATAATAACAACATCATCAACAATGAAAACAAATAATCAAGTCCTAGACGCCGGGTCCACATGTCAAATTAATCAGTACTACTACAGTAATCTTGATGAGTTGTAATGCTCGAGACGCGAATATCTGCGTAGCAGTTGGTAATAATCAAAAAGAGGAAAATAAAAATGACAAATGAAAGAAGAGAAGTTAAAAATTGTAAGACTATAATTGTTAAACATGCTGAGTAATGACCGTGTTGTCGGTAATATTAGCGATCATCTTTTTCTAGAAAGCTTCTCTTTATGATATTAAAAACTCGATGAAATAAAAATTGAAAAGTTGCTTTCTAATGTCAAACTATTTATACAAGTCGCTTGTGATTTGAAATAATCAATAGCATGTCATTTAATAAATTTTAGTTTCTTTGTCAACACTGAATTCCTACCTGTTCCAGGCAATGTAACATTGAGTAGAAAGCAAAAACAGGCTAAACCATGTGGCATTTGTGGAACTGCTCGACGAAACATGCCCTGTTTAGATGTATTTGGAAACGATGCAGCAGGAACCATTGATGGGCGTTTCGTTGATGCTAGTGATACACGACTTCGACGTGGAGTTCGATTGCCTGTATTACTTGGTTCTGGTGTTAACGAATGTGTTTCATCGGCATGAGTTTTTTCTGATGGTATCTTCATTTTATCGAGACAGGTTTTTGTCGTCTTCTAGCTACAAATACGCTCAATCGTAATCTAAAAATAAAATATTGGCAAAGAACAACGAGCTCACGCATGTTGTTTCCTCATCTATGTTGTGATTAATTCGAAGAAATCATATATGCACACTCTATACGTCACTAGTTTTCTACTGATACGGACTATAGTTGTGTCTTCTAATCTCGCTAAAAGAGAGAAGAAAGAGCGAAAAAAAAAGAGAGAAAGAGAGAGAGAGAGAGAGAGCGAAAGAGAGAGAGAGAACAAGAGAATAAATGGAAAGAGAGTAGACGACGACGACAAGCTGTACGCTCTACCGTCTTCATCGTATCCCTGTCACTCTTTGCAACAAACTTCTTTCATCTCCTCTGCCACATAATAGCCTGCATTTCTCGAACAAGAAGCAGTTTATCTGTATATCTTTTCTCTTTGTAATAAAGATGTTGGAACGATGCACTTCGGCCTACTATAAAGTATTTTCTACAACACTATTGAGATTAATATATATACGCATTGTAGACGAACAAGGAACAATATATGCACGACAACATTGATAACAGCGATTATTATTTGTAGCAAAAACGATTCTACATCTATCTACTCCACCTATTTATATATTTTTTTGTCAAGCACGCACAATCCGTTTATAAACATGAAGAAAGGGAAAAGCAAATCTGGAATAATAATGACGATGGTACTTTCAAGTGCCTCTACGTCCGATAGGGAACTAAACCAAATATATATATATATATATCACTCGCCTCGAATGGAAAATTTCTAAAAGAGAAAAAAAAATTTACTCTCTTATATATATCATTTTTTGGTTTCCAATTTGTTCATTAATGATTCTACGACAAAATATTTGATTCATTCTTCCTATTCCAAGTATTCGCTAAGCAAATGTCAAATAGGAGAGAGAGAGAGAAGAGAAAAATCTTCATTTTTTGTTACAAATAAACTTCATCTACTGTCTCCTGTTTATCAGATATTCCTTTGAGAATAAAAGTCATTTTCTGCCTTTTTGATGCTTGATTAGATGAAGAAAAAACCAAATTTCATTCTCATAGGAATTCTTTTATCCAAGGATATTCAAATATAAGTAATAGATCGGGGCAAATACAAATACATCTCTTATTCTGATAATAACCAATTTTTTAATATGTTTCATGAACAATCCTGGTGCGTCATTAAATAGTATCATTCTTAGATTTTATTGCTTAATATTATAATCCTATCGATGATAAGTAGTAAAATATTCACGATAATGTTTTTCGAAAATCAGATTAATTAAATCGTAATAAATTATTGATTTCATAGTTGTTTTTATCCTAAATATGTGATCATACGAGTGTCATGTATAAGATTGTTGGTCTATTGAGACATATTCTGAGATAAGAATAGAAATAAAGTGAGTATTCAGGGACTTTTAAAATTAGAAAAAGAAAAATATTGTAACTTTTTTTTCTTCGATGAATTCTTTGCATTACTGTCATGATGAATAATACGATGATTGTTACTATCTGTAGATATAGGCGTAATTATCTTTAATCAATATAGACTTATTGACTCTCTATAAACTATCAATTTTAAGTATGTAGGTCTAAATGAACCATGAAACTCTATCAGTTAGATAAAATTGATTTTGACATATGTTATTATGATTATGATTATGATTATGATTATGATTTTATTCAGAGGTTTTTCTTTTCTTTTGTCAGTAAATGTTATTATCGATCAATTTTTTATGGCATTCTCAAAAATCTAATGCAACAATTTGGTCGAACATGTAGGGAAAAAGTACAAAATGAATACTTCTCTTGATGTGTCACTTTTATTCTCGACTCGTCAAATACCTTTTGAATTTATGATTAATGATACTTTTGATGTGCTTGATTAGCTTGAAATTTATGCATAATAACGTAAATGGCCGTTTCTTCCTTAAAATTATATGCAATCAAGCTTCGAACAAATGAAGAGAATTTCAATTACCCCCCTCCCCCACCCCATAATAGAAGTCCCCGGGGGCTTCTAATTTGTCAGCTGCTCAAAATTTTTTAAGGGAGCTTCTATTAAGGGATGGCTACTAATGCGATTTTCGGACAGAAGTTTAAAAAAAGTCAGAGAAAATAAAAAAATAAAAAAATCAATGGTTCGATCTAACTAAGTGAATATTTTTTTAATGTGTTGTCCAAAATATGAATTTAGGCTGAAATAGATTTTTTTTATTTCTGTAAGTTTTTCAAGGTTTGACTTTTCTAGTCTTTTCAGCGTTTTTTCTGATTTTTAAAACTTTTAAGTTTTTGGTATTTTTTTTTATTTTTTCAAATTTTGAATCAATTGATTTTATATCAAGAAAATAAGAAATATCACAGAAATGAGAAAAATCAGATTTCAGCTGTTTTCCCCTTGTAAGAGAGTCATTATTTCAATGAACTTGACTATTTCTTTTGCGATAAGTTCAAATAATCTCACAAAAATCTGTGAAATTTTACCTTGAGAGACAAAAACAATGTATTATTCAATAAATGCAAGCCCAGGGCTTCTAATTCGTTTTCATATTGACCTTTCTAGAAGGGGCTTCTAATATGGGAGGGGCTTCTATTACGGGGAGGGAGTTGAGTAGATAAAGAATTTACTTTCGTGAGTCATATATCGGCAAGGCAAAAACCAATGAAACTTTTATATACGCTACTATATTCTAGAAAATTATTAGTCGTTTTAAATAAATAATAAAGATAGATATGAAAGTAGAATCTATTTTTTGCTAATGACTTCTTCTAATGTTTTTATTTCATTGAAATTAGGCTGCTATTGTCTTCGTTACGAAAATAGCTAAAACCAACACTTAGAAAATTCTTTTTCTATCCAGATAAAAAAAAATGATTAAGCAGGAGTGATTTACAGGATATCCGTCTGTGTAAGAGATATTTAATGGTCTTTCCATAAGGATCTAGTAATCAAAAACGTATTCATAAAACTTTCAAGGTTTCGAGAAAATGAAAAATGTGCTGACGAAACGGATGTTCTTGTATGCTTTAAGCACTCATCAAAAATATCTGCATCTTTAGATGTAAAGATGGATCGATCTAAATGATCTCAAGTTGCAGCCCTTTTCTCTTGTTTTGTTGTGTAGTTATAGTTAAGAAGACTTATATGTATATATATTTATATATTTATATAACCGAAGCTTTAATCATGTCTGTAGAGATAATAAATAAATGATAAAAGTACAAAGTCCTTGAAAACTTATTAATTAACACGGATACACATTTTACTGCTCAGCTAATCTGTGAAAGGAAAGAAATAGACACGATCGATGCATCTTGTTTACAGCTGCTAATGTTTTATTTTGTAGCTATCAAATTCAGAGGAAAAGACGAATATGAAATAGAATATGATTATCTTATGACTTCAATATTGTATACTTGAGAAAACAGTTGTCGTTTGGAGACAACGATACAGATTAGCTGATGTTATTATCAAAATTCATGCTATAATCTGTAAAAACAAATCTGAGTAAATAATAATTCTTGTAATTCTACTAGACTTTCGAAAACATATACGAAATCTACGACTAATTAATTGAAAATATGAACTTTTAATAGTTAAGATTGGTATAGGACAATACAATTGAGTCGAACCGGGTCATGTTAATTACAAAGAACTTATGTACATTTTTTTCCATGATGCTATGTGCTTTTTGTTGGAAGCAAATTAATAGAATGCAATATTCACAAGAGACTGTTTCACTAGTTTTGCGGTCAAAAATAAAAGAGAAAAGTTTTTTCTTACCACAGGATAAAACTACTGAGAAATGTAAATCAACGAATTTTTTCCAAAAACAAGTTGCTAGATAGATCTTATTCATATTTACTAGATAAAATATAACTACTCACGATTGTTAGTAGAAAATGCCAAGTTGAATTGTAAATTCATCGCTTTTGAATATTGCAGTGCAAATATTTAGATATAGTTTACCGTTGAAAATTTTATTTATCTTAGTTTCTCTAAACTACTTTGATATGCATTTATAAAACATCGGTTACTTCCGAGTAGAAGAATCTATTCTTATTGTACTTTCGGCCATAAATTTTGCTGATGCATATAATTTAGAAGAGTTCATGATCTTTTTACTATCAATGACGGTAGAGAAGTACTTCGTTTGTAGATTTTGAAATAGTATTTTTTCCGAAAAAATAAATAAATATCAGTTGTATAAAAACAAAGAGAACTCTATCAATTAACATCAGATAAGGTCAATCTTCGTGGAAAAAATAGAAAAATAAAACAAAAGCAAAGCTGGAAGCAAAAGAATTTATGTAAAAATATTCTATTTGCTTTATAGCGTAAGAGCTGAATTGCATGTTGTTTTGAATTACGACGTAATTATCTTTGGCCTGAGTTCCAGATAATTATCCTAAATTGAGACAAGTCATGGTATACGTATATGCATGTATGCTAATCTGTTTCTTGAACGCAGTGCAATTCTAAAACATATAGAATAATTAGTGTCGCCATCAAAAGCACAGTATTAATGTAAATCTTTAGCCAGTTCGCAAGCTAATAAATGCATAAGATCAATTAGTTTAGTATCGAAAGGGATTTAATAAAATCGATCTTTTGTGGAACTCACATATATTTTCGAAGAAAATGATGAGTGTAATTTTAAAAGCGATATTTTTGCGGCTCACCACCCCCCCCCTCTCCATTACAGACATTAATGAGTTTAAAATTGTGCTAATTAGGAGCTTCACTAATTAAGCTCCTATTTCTTTCTTTTTTAATTACAGACTACACGAAAAAAGCAATACTTGCCCATTACAGACCATAGTAACTAGCTTAGGGTACCATTACTGATCATAGAAACTAGTAGCTGGCATAGTGAAATATACGAGCTAACAATTAATATTCCATTACAGACATAGGCAAATAGGCAATGATCTAATTATAGGTTTTGGAAATCAAGGTAGATTTTTCAGATGAATTATTTTGAATTACTTTAATAAGCCTAAGGGGTATATGTGAGTTCCACATTTTGGCCCCAAAGAGGCTGTGCTAACAAGCTTTTTCTTTAAATTTTTCCGATGATTTATTCAAACGGAGATCATATCGAAGAGTCCATGTAAATTTTCTTACCCTATAACACGACATATCATAGGGAGAGAGAGAGAATGGTACACCCACACCCATACGATTAACTACTTTAACAAGCGAATCTTCTTTTTCGATAGTCATTAAAAATATTTAAGTTTTTTCTTCTTCTCAGTAGAACATGTCCGGATGCAGGGCGTGACAAGTTCTTTTGTTAGAAATTCATAATTTTCATAATGAACTTCAAGATTGACAATATTAAGTCCTTAAAAACTTTTTTGAAAAAGATAATCTACTCATGTAAAAATTCATATTAAGAGCCATGATAAAGTCTAATTAAAAATGGGGTTGTGTCTTACCCTATATCTCAAAATGTTCTTTAACAATATATATATATATATACATTAGGAATGACATCTCAAAGAGAGCTCAGGGTTGAGCATTGGCAAATATAGGGAATGGAAGGAAAACTAAAATAAGAAACTACACGATTACACAACAGTTTAGACATTTTCTTTTTGATTGATTTCAAGATTACAATGACTGTATCGTTGTTTCTCGAGAAAAAGATGTCTACAAGTCAAGTGCCACTTAATCGATATGAATTTTCGCAAACGATTAACCTCTAACGTTGACCGCCGAAAGAAAACAAATTTTAATCGAAGAATTAGTGAAGTATTTTCAGCATACTTGTTTAGTTGTAGTTTTCGATGGAAGGATGGAAATTGAAAACGATCGATAGTAATAAGACTTTTATATTAATCTTTTGGTTTAGAAAGATATGTAATTCAAATGATTTAGAATAGCGATCGATACAGGAATACAAGGAAAATAGAATGAGAATTTCAAGTTCAAGAAATTCTATACGAAAATTCTTCATTGCTCAATAGAAAACTCAGTTTACGTAATGATGTTTGAAATGACACATTCTTTTAGTGTTATTAGATACTAAGGTTAATGCATGAATGACAATAATCTTCAGATATTGACTTTTTTTATAATATCCTTATTTTTGCACTAGTTTCATCCTAAAAAAAGGCATCTAGTGGTAACTTGACCAGGTTTTCAATTAAAAACAAACATGACTCCACGCAGCATTGAAGACTCCTGTGAATTTCATCAAAAATAAATCATAAAAATATCGATTCAGGCAACGGTCAATAAGTAATGAAAGAGAGATTGCTCTATCAAATACAATAATTAGTTTTCTCGTACTATTTAACTTATTGATATCGATTTTCTCCTTCGAATTATATACTTAGATCTGACCAAAAGTTCTGCAATCGTTATTGACAATTTTATAAACCAATTAACATTCAAGCGATTGCTGCATGGATAAATAGTGGAATGTCTTATCTATAATGATATATATATATATCAGCTTGTACGCGTAACGCGTAACTTCAGTGGTGTAAGTTTGAAATCGATACGTTCAGAAATTATTGTCGCCATGTTGTAGAGAATATTTGAAAACATATAGAAACTGATTTTGTAATATGAATTGTCCCAGAAAATCGCGAATTGTAACTGACGACAAAGATGTCATTAATAGACAGTCGAAACCTCGTATATACAGTGTATTAGTTAATTGTACCCATGTCATCAAAATCGCGTCACTTTTGGCGATTAATCGCAAAATTGAAGAAAATCGCCAATTAATCGCGATTTCACGGGAAAAATCGACGATTCATTGCGATTAGTCGACGATTTTTCAATCACCAAAAGAAATCGGCGATATATCGTGATATATCGCGATTAATCAGCGACTTTTCTAACAGAAATGAAAATCAAAGATAACTCGCGATTAATCGCCGACTACGCCGATTTTTGCGATTAATCGCAATTTAAAAAAAACAGAAAATATGAGTACATAAAGGGAAATTTGTGTTCTTCTTATTTTTTGAGGACACATATATTAATTTCTGTTCTTTTTCATAAACATTTCAAGAATTTTAATAGTAAAGTATATGTGAGAAAAAAGTCGGATTGAATTTTTACTGGCGAATTTGTTGTATCCAATAACAACATGGACACATAGCCATTGTTCTTCTCGTGCATCAGTGTTCCTAATTGGAATCTGAAATAGAATGTATAAATACAATACGATAGTTTTGAGCATCATGGTTTCGTACACTTTGTTTCGAAGATCAAAGTGTACAAAGTGTACAAGACAAATTTAAACTACAACAAAGCCATTTTAAGGTGATTCTAGCGTTTGTTTTTCTTTTATTGTTTTCTTCAACAATAATTTCAGTCCGCTTTACACTCATATGAAATAATAAANAAGCTATAACGACAAAGTACAGATGCAATGGCATCTAATCTATTTGATGTATGAGTATGATACTTGTAGCGACTTTCTCGAATAAACTATTATGTAGTATTGTTTTTGGTGAATGGTTTACAAAAACATCTCTCACACATGTTTTACTCTTTTATTAGGCGATGAGACATCAACTGTAAATGAGAAACCTGTTAAAATAATTATCTTCATTATTTTGTCAATATGGTTCGATCAATGCTAAATCTGGTTCAACCTCGAAAATTCGAGTATTAGATAATTAGGTAATTGAAAAAATTTACTCTTCATTAGTCATGTTTCTTATTTATTTTCTCGAGGAACAGAGCATGAACAAGGTTCGCCAAATTTTGATGATGGTCCAAGAATAAAGAAAATATGTGGAAAGAAGACATGAACGAAAGTGGTATTCATGATATGTCGCACTTTTTTTAATCTGATTTAGATGCAGTAGAACATAAATTTGGTTATCACCCGACCGCATGTCAATTATCTGGCACCTATTCATGACTCTATTTTGTGTAAAAGAAGAAATCAACAGAAAATTTTATTCAAAATCAACCACAGGTAAATTTTGATTAATTTTTATCCGTCAGCCTTCGAATATTGATCCTTCCGTTGATGGGCAGGCGTACCGAATCAAAGTATTTTATCATCACAAATACAATCATCAGAAGAAATCAAATTTTTCAAGCTTGGAAGAAACAAACAGAAGACACTGATAGTTTATTTGTTGTTAATACGAAAACGGTAACCTAATGTAAATACACAATTTTGTGTTATACGAAAATTGTTTTCTGTAATTACTTAGCTGATACTTTATTTATTATCGTATTATGTTACATTGTTCATTGTAATGCGCACACATTGTGTTAGAATGTCATGTCGCTCATGAAAACTGCTGTCATAATTTCATGAAACGTATTGTCTGAACAATAGCTTATTAGTAATAAACGAAGAAAAAGTAGTACACATACATACTATGTATTAAAATATATCCATAACATTACTGATTAATCAATATTCAAGAAAAAACAATGCGCAAAAATCGCGATTATTTATCAAAATCGGCAAAAAAATCGGCAANTAAATACACAATTTTGTGTTATACGAAAATTGTTTTCTGTAATTACTTAGCTGATACTTTATTTATTATCGTATTATGTTACATTGTTCATTGTAATGCGCACACATTGTGTTAGAATGTCACGTCGCTCATGAAAACTGCTGTCATAATTTCATGAAACGTATTGTCTGAACAATAGCTTATTAGTAATAAACGAAGAAAACGTAGTACACATACATACTATGTATTAAAATATATCCATAACATTACTGATTAATCAATATTCAAGAAAAAACAATGCGCAAAAATCGCGATTATTTATCAAAATCGGCAAAAAAATCGGCAAAAATCGACAGTTTTGGCGATTTAATCGCGATATAATCTCACGATTATCGGACTAACATATCGCGATTAAATCGCCGATTTTAGCGCGATTTCTATGACATGGGTTATTGAATAAATGATTTTATTTGAATATCTGACAAGAACATCGAATGAACTTTTATTACGTTGCATGAAAGTTATTGCCAATAGTTTTTCTTTAACAGATAATAATCAAAATAGAGAAAAAAAATCATGTGAGTAGATTGACATACCAAGAGGTGAGTTAAACAAAAAAAGCACAAATTTAAAAACAGAAAACAAGCAGACAAAAAAGAAAGAAAATATTGGTGATTACAGAAAAAGAACATTTACATCTGGACAATACATTATTTATATCATCATCGAATGAGTAAAAATCATACAAGTGTAGTATCATATGATCGTTCTCATTGACAGATCATCAAACAAAAAAAAGCAGCAGATAATAAAGGATGAAATGTGTGTCAGATGTTGAACTCAGTTTGTAATTATATAAAGACATCTGATTTACTATTTAAAGTATTCAGAAAATTTAGTCTATAAAATAAAAAATTATTTTGCATTAAAAATATATTAAATATCAGCTTTTACTAACAAATAATCAGAATTCCAATCACGATCATAGGTAACAAGACGAGACCTTAAACAAAGATGAAATTTAACCAGTACCACTTTTTGAAAAATTTATTTCTTCCATACCAAGAAACAGTTTCATTATGCATAACTGATATTCCAGCTGTTCATTTTTTCTCTCTAAAAGAACAAGTCGTTGTCGAAGATCATCAACAATCGCAATTTTGTTATTCAATACCTCCATTAAAGAATTTCGCTCGTCTTGTAGCAGCTGTACGATTGCTCGTAGATCTTGATTTTCATTTCGTGAACGACCAATACCCAGGTGAATGAATCCGACAACGGATCTTATCGAATTCTATGGAATCCGACTCCCCCACAGAATCCGATAGGATTCCTGGACACAGACCTATTGTCGATTCCGACGGAAAAAATCATTTTCTTATTCACGATCAAATAAACATTTTGAGTCATCAGAGCGCAAGGGTGATTCGTTAGAGTTGTATTCCGTTAAAATCCAACATCAGATCCGATTGGATCCAATACCAAGGATCCGACTGTAGGTCCGTGTCCAGGAATACCATAAGATTTCGTCGGTTTTATTGAAATACATATGGTATTCGGTATATTCACTGTCTGACCCTTGTCGAAATTCGATAGGATCCTACTGTCGCAATGATTCTCCTGGGTAGCATCTTGATGAGGTGCAACATTCTACCAAATGGAAATATTATTAATAAAATGTTAGCTTCAATCATTTTATATAAGCATAATCAAAAAACATTGTTAGTGAGTGTTAGTAACAGGGTGCAGCAGTTCTTAAAGAACGATACAACAAACAGTCGTTCAGTCTTTCTTACTTGATTTTCTTCAGTAGAAGTACGTAATGGAAGTATTGAGTCTGCAAAAATGTTAACAATAATTAACTACAATGTTGTATCAATGGAAACTCAATGCAAGGCACACAATGAGAAACAATGTGAAAACACTTTTTTTAAAGCTTTCCGAATCTCTTATTTATCACTATATTCAGCTTTAAAGTCAGTTGTGATAAAAATTTCGAACATGCACACATTCACTCTTGTACATACAATATTGTTCGATTTACACATTGTCTGACTTGTGTAGCTCAGTACTATATATATTGAAGGAGCTGACGAGCTTTGTCTTGATAATAATATCGATTGTACATGGTACTTGTTATTTTTGTCGTTCTTTCTTTTCCCTGTTTATGTAGTATATCATCATCATCAGCCTGTATCGATCCACTGCAGGATGAAGGCCTCTTCGGCTTCTTTCCAATTATTTCGATCAGCCGCTAGTTGTTGCCCTTGTATTTAACTATGTCGTCTACCCATCGTTTCTTAGGACGTTGTCTGGATCTTTTATGTTCTCTTGGTATCCAGTTCAGGATTTCGGAGGTTCAACGTTGGTCTGATCTTCTAGTGACGTGGCCAGCCCATTGTCATTTACGTGAGGCGACTCTTCTCATTATGTCGCATATTTTAGTTTGTTGTCGAATCCATGTGTTTCTTTTCTTGTCGCGACGGGATATATAGAGTATTTGTCTTTCCATGCTTCTTTGGGTGACCTTTAGTTTTTGAATCGCTTTTGAGGTTAATGTCCATGTTTCACAACCGTATGTTAGCACTGACAGTATGCATTGATCGAACACTTTTCTCTTCAGACACACAAGCATATTGCTTTTGAATAGAGCGTTCATTTTACCAAACGCTCTCCAACCAAGCTTGGTACGATTTAAAATTTCTATGTTGATGTTGTCGTCCATTGTAACCATTCGACCGAGGTAGATGTAGTTGTCGACCTGTTCCAGTTGATGATTATCTATTTGTATGGGTTGTGGTATCGAATGGATGTTGAACATAACTTGTGTCTTCTTCATGTTCATCTTCAGGCCTGACAGTTTACTGCTTTCGTTTAGTTCTTTTATTCAGCTTTGGAAGTTTTCAGCACTGTCGGAGAATATGACAATGTCGTCGGCATACCGTAAGTGGTTAAGGTATTGGCCATTGATTTTTATTCCTGTTTCTGACCAATCTAGCTGTTTGAATATTTCTTCTAGGCCGGCTGAAAACAACTTGGGCGAAATCGTATCACCTTGTCATGTAGAATATATATATATATATATAAATATAAATGTGTATATGACTTTTACTTTTAACTGTTTTTCATTGAACTATGAATTATCCAATAAATATTCAAGTCGCTATAATCCACAAATATATTTTCTTCCACTTTTTTTTCATTCATTTTATTGTCTTTATTTGAGAAAATTGATTATTTAAAAAATATTTATTTTGATGGATAATTCATATTTCCGCTATAATGAGTTATCAAGCGTGACAAGTGACCTCAAGAGATGATGAGAGAATTTCATAATGGCATCTCAAATCTGCTTTTTT
Organism: Rotaria magnacalcarata; assembly: GCA_900239745.1. Taxonomy (NCBI): domain Eukaryota; kingdom Metazoa; phylum Rotifera; class Eurotatoria; order Philodinida; family Philodinidae; genus Rotaria; species Rotaria magnacalcarata. The sequence continues at coordinate 79,989 of OENM01000246.1, forward strand.
TAAATCTTATTCTTCGCAATACTAATGAGTATTTAGAATCTTGAGTAATTTAATTAAAAGATTCAATTGATCTTAAAATAGATTTTTTAAATAATTTTCTCTTAAATTATTTATAAGGCAACATTCAGCAGAGGTCGACACTAGTATTTGTCAAATGTTGTTGTTGTTATTATCTCAGACTAAAAAAATAAACAAACAAATGATGATCAATTTTTAGAACAGTACGTATAACACCACAATTGTTCTAAGATATATTCGTGGTATTTAATTGTTCCAATCAGTCGAAATGTTCCAGGTATAAAAAGAAGAAGCATGAAAAAAAAAGAACTCTTGATTAAAGTTCTTTTGTTTTGTTATTTATGCTTAGAACAGTACATCTATCGAATCAGGAATTTACTCAAAACAATTTGAGGATGAGCGGTAAGATATAAATTGTATTCAATAAAAAATAACTTGAATATTTATTTCGTACCTTCAAGATTTACTGATGAGTCGTCTTCGCAAGATTTTTTCAATACATCAACTAGAAAATTATCTGATGATCAATCAGATTTTGTAGGAATTAATTGTAAGAAAATTTTCTTATCAATGTATTAATAGATGCATGAATTTTGTTTTTTCTCCTATAGTTGACCCTGAAATCAATTGCAATAGTTGTTTGACAGATGTGAATGCTTTATTTTGTGATAAACATACATTTTTGCCATGTATTGAACCTGAGGTAAGCTTAAATTTTCAAAGCACTGATATAACAATGTACTATCTCGTTTCAGACACTCATTTCAACAAAACCGGTGATATCATCAACACGTGGTGGACGCCTTAACAGTAAACAATGCAAAGGAAAACCTGTACAAGCTTATAATAGTTCAGATATAACAATTCGAAAACGTATTCGACGAGTATGAAGTTAATAGATGAAATTTTTATTAAATAAAAACTTTCGTTAGACACCACGTCGTCGTCCTCGATTAGATTCTGAATCACCAACACCGTCACAATCAATAAGTCCAGAATCTTATACATCAAATTCAGATAATATTCTACCGATGCAATACCAAAGAACATTATCTAGTTCACGTGGTAGACCGATTAAAGTACGAAAAGAAGACTATAATACAACGACAACTGTTAATGTAAGAATATTTTTATTTCGATGATTTCTTGTAGGGAATTTTTCTTTTAGGAAACTCGTTCGATTCATCGAGAAACAGTGAAAGACGATGAAGAACATCATTCAGTTACGGTTTTATGTTCGTCGAATGAAGTCTATGGTATTTCTCAGGTAAAAAGCAAACTAGTTTTTATAATTATTTTCGCATATATATATATATTTGTTGTTAATTAGGATATGTGTGTCACTTGTGGTAGTATTGGTGTAAATGAAGAAGGTCGATTGATATCATGTTCACAATGTGGACAAAGTTATCATCCTTATTGTGTTGGATTTACAAAAATGGTTTGTTATTTATTTCTCGTATTCTAATGAAAAATATTTTTTCGTCTAAAAATTTTTATTTAGTTTTCAAAAGTAATTTTTGATAAAGGTTGGCGATGTCTTGATTGTACTGTCTGTGAATGTTGTGGAAAAACGACTGATGAAGCGAAACTTTTATTATGTGATGATTGTGATATATCCTATCATACGTATTGTTTATCACCGCCACTTGATCATGTACCAAAAGGCAATTGGAAATGTCAATGGTAAAAAAATAGTTTTTCTTTTCGTAGGATATTTCTATAAGTCTTCAGGCACAATCAAATTCGTCAGTAAAAGAAAAAAGATAGAAACTAACCTCTAACCGCGTGTTACTGTAGAAATCTCGAGTAATTCTGTTATCAATCTTCTTAGGGATACATTATTAGAAAAACAATCAAAAATAGATACACGCAAATGTAAATAATAAATTTTTTCTCATCAATCAACGTCAACTGTTAATAAAGCGTTGATTTATTACGTATGAAAAAGCTATTAATGCTTTTCGTGCGGTTAGTGCTACTCTTATCACGAAGTTTCTGCGATGGGTTATAAAGGGTTTGAAGTTCTTATTCTTATCCTTCAAATATGTTTAGCAGTATACAAAAAAAAACATTATCAACCTGATTCATCTTTACATATTTGACCCACTCAAAGAGATATATACGAGCACTTAAATTATGTAGGGTTTATTCTGTGTCTCTATACAAAACTCATCGTGTCACGCCATAGGACTTATGCAATACGTAAAGAAAGAAATTCATTTTATATACATTTTCTACAGGTGTGTTCGCTGTTTAAAATGTGGCTCAACAACACCAGGTATTGATTGTCAATGGGAAAATAATTATACCGAATGTGGCCGATGTTATTCATTAAATACATGTCCATTATGTTTACGTAAATATCATGTAGATGAATTAATAATACAATGTACAAATTGTAATCGTTGGTGTCATAGTATGTGTGTGAATATTTTTACAGAGGAAATGGCCGAAAAACAATGTAATGAACAGAAATTTTTATGTCTCTTATGTAAATCAGATCAATCGACATTAGCATTAATGCGTTATTCATCAATAGATGATCAACAAATTTTACAAAATAAATCTGTTAAATTTGATGAAGGCGTTTATTTAACTGATTGTGGCATTGCACAGTTGAAATCTATTCGACCAAAAGTATTAACGAATCCATCGCGTAAATCAAAACAATCCGTCGCAAAAAATCAAAATTCTTTCAAACGAACCAATTCAACATTAATTAATGATGATGAACGTTCCGACGAAGAAAAAATTCATTTATTAAATGATCAACAAATCAAAAAATCTGTAATTAAAAAATATACAGGTAAATTAACAAATGTTATCTTGCTAAGTTACGATTCAACCAAAAAAGAAACACCTAGATCACGATAAAAGATAAAAATTCCTGTATCAAGTTTTCTTTTATTCTAAGGTTTGCCGTACAGTCAAGTATATCTTCTATGAAAAGTTTACTTTGGGTTGTTTTTCTTTCGTTGAAATCGTCCAAAGATGAATAGATAAGAGTACTAGAAGAGGTTCACTTTGTTTTTGTAGAGGTGAATCGGATAAAGAATAATTCATTTAAATCTAACGAGTGAAAACGACCATAATACTGTTTAATAAAAAAAATGAGAGAAAAATATCTTTTTATGTTCAGAAACAGTATTTTTTTGTGATTTTCAATTGTACGCATTGAACAAGCAGTCACTTTGTGGACCTAAGTAGAAAAATATTTTTTTGACTTGACAACTAGTATGATTTCACGCAAACGTAGCTTTGTTAATAAAATGTTTTAATATAACAAGCATTAACGGAAACCTACAATGTATTGAAATGTTTTCAAAATATCCATTGGTGCAATAATTGTGACTCATCTGATCTATATGAAAGCTCTACAAAAATTTGCACTGCACTTAAAAGAAAACTTATTCATTTTACAGATACCAATTGATTGAATTTGTAAAACATAAAAATACATAATCATCATGAAACCATCTTTCTTTCCAAAAGTTCGGAAGTTTTCGATATTCATTTTCGTGATACTAATCCTCTTTTATATTACATATGATTCTTGTTTCGTAGTAAAGTTCTTTAAATTTGACTTTCCTACAATAATTATTATTGATTATGCAGGTATCGGTGGATTTATTGTAAAAATTCGTGGTAATCGTCGGCGTCAAGATTTACTTCATATGGATAGTGAATTGTTGCGTACGAAGAATAAGCGTTTACGAAAGACAATTATTGAAGAGCACATGCCTCCAGAAATGCAGGTAAATGAGTCGATTTAATTTTCTTTTACTATTGATCTTCATGCTTGATTTAGGAGGCATTTTTTGGTATGCATCTAGCCAATCAAAATCAAATTAAAAATCCATTAGATGATGAATTATTATGTAATGATCAACCAAGAACGAATGTGAAATGTTTAAATAATGAATATTCAATTCAACTTGATCCCGATACGATTAAATATTTAACAACAAAGAAAAAATCACCATTATCAATGTCAAATGACGACGATATTGAAATGCGTATGAGATATAGTTTTTCGATTATATGTATTTTAAAGTTTTATTTATAGAACCTATTTTTGGTAATGAAGAATTTACAGATTTAGTAGATTATATACTCAATCCAATTCCTAATCCACCATGTGAGAAGCATATTTATTGGTTTTGAGTAATTTACTAAATTTTTTTCTAGGTAACTCATCTGGAGATATTTGGGAGTTTATTGAATTTGTTGATCAACCAAATCTAAATGATAATTCTTCGGGTAATTTAAGAACGAAGAAAACTTTCTTTTTTGTTTCGTGATATACGATCCAAATTAAGTATTACTCATAGAATTTGTTACATTAAAAAAGATTCCATTAACGTGTGTGCATAAGTTTAAACCATATTTTATCAGACTGCCTATGAATACCATTCCAGTTAGATATCTGATTACGTAAATAAAGAAAAATATCCTAAGATACATATATAAACAATTTGATCGTATTTCACATTTTTCTTCTTCATAGATTTTACTGATAGTATGATTATTTCTTTTTAAAGCTATGGATTGGCCCAGTAATAGTATTTATCAATCAAATAATCCAAATCAAATCATTCGAAATATGGCTCGTGAATTAGAAGAATCAACAGTTGGACCATTAAAAAATTCCCTGCTTTTACAAACAAATAAACAAACTAGTCGTCACGAGTAATTCATTAAGAATTTTATTTTAATTCAAATAAAATTTTATCATTTAGTCCGATGCCATGGTTACCGACCCCACCGCATTTAAATCAATCATCAATCATCGATGGCAATTATTCATGTTCAGATGGACGATTATTATCAGCAGGTAATTCAAACTAAAAACTCTTACGTCGATGCTAATTTCTTTTTACGATTTAGTTCAATCACTCGATTATAATCGTTCAAATTCTAATTCTAATATAAAACGTAATCAACTATCAACAGGTATCGATGAATCCTATCATTTATTTCAAGCATATGAACAACCGATTCAAAATGATAATTTACAAAAACCCATGATCATTGATAAACAACACTGCATGACACCAATACAATATTCAACGAATGGTATTCAACAAACACCATCTTATCAACAACATTCAGTAAGAGAGAGAGAGAGAGAGAAAGTAGATATTTTCTTGATTAATAAATAATGACAATTCATATTTAGTTACCATCACTTGATCTTCATACATCACCTTCATCATCATTCGGTAAAGATTCTTCTGCTTTATATCTAACAAAAACTAACAAATATCATTCTAAAACACCTTCTTGTAATGAAACTTAATTGAAATCATTTCACATATCATTCTAGTTTTGTTTACTCTTTCAATAGATTCAATTTATAATAATTCATCGGATTTCTTGCAACAATATTCATCTCCAATGAGATCAACCTCTTGTTTTGCTGTATTATCTTCATCGTCGAATGGACATGAAATAAATACAAATATTGATAAATCCTATTCAGAAAGTAATATTATTTCCAATAGTAAAAAATCAACAGCACGTACTGATATATTACAAAGTATGTTATTATATTATGCTAAATATTTATTTATTGATTTATTATTTAGGTGTACCAATTGATGTCCTTGAAAAAATTGATGAAGTTATTTTAGATGTTATATCTGGCCATGGTGACATTCCCATTGAATCTGATAGTTCTAATCGTTATCGTTATCAACCACGTTTGTCATATAATGAACAACACAATGTAATATGTGATTCATCTTATATTCCATTAAATCAAGATAATTTATCAGCGCAACAATATGATTATTTTCCATTGTCGTCAACTCAAGAATCAGGACGTACTGCAGTAGCTGAACTCATATCATCGATATTATCTAATGGTGCATCTTCAGTTGTAATGTGATTTTTCTTTCTGTGGTGCTGCTTTTTGCATTTGTTTGATTGTGTTCTTTTTTTTTTTGTCTTCACATTATTGAGCCAATGCAATCGACATCCGGTTGTGAACAAGTATCGACAGTAGATTTTCTTGTGATTTTAGGTTACTGATTTGTTTTGTTTTGTTTTTCTTCTGTTTTTGTCTTCCGGTTATATTAGCCATTGAAAATTTCAACTTCCAGAGAAGAGTAAAAAAGCTTCGAAAAAAAAAACAGACTGTTTCATATTGTTCGATTATGAACTTGTAGAGAATATCATCTGTCATTTTTTTTGTTTTTGGTCTTATATCTTATATATATTTTAGATGTATATCTTCTGCTGATCTCAGCAAGAACAGTATTTATATATGTACATGTTTAAAACAATAGATTTGTCGAATGTTGATCGATAATGAACGAACCAGTATCAGCAACACCGCCAACTAAACTTGATATCATAACAGATAATGTTTATACGACGGATGGTACAACACAACATATGCGTTCAGTTTCAACAAATTCAAATAATCCTACGATTGTCAATGCGCCACGTACACCAACTGATGTAAGATCGTATCATTCACCAATGATACGAACAGCAAGTATTGACAATTCAAATAATCCATCGAAATCTATGTATGATATTTATAAGTTTTTAATTTTCTTGTTTTTATTGATAATTGAATTTTTTGTTTACTTTCAGGACAATTGTCGTTCAAAATCCATTTGACGATTCCATACGACATATTGAAGATGTAGGTTAAATAAAATTTACAAAAAATAAATAATTATTATTATTGATTTTCTTTAGCCATCTAATGATTTGTTGGGTGCACCTAAATATCTTCTTCATTGTCCATCACCTTCAAAACAGCATAATATACTTAATGTACAATCACCACGTACAATATCTCGGACTCCAACACCTGGTACTCCACATCAAACTCCTGATGATGGATCAATGCTATCACCATCGATGTCTACAAATCTTCAACGTCATCCGTCTCAGCAAGCACGTCCACAACCGTCACCTTCACAATCACAAGCATCCAATAATGGTACATTAACAAATATATCAACAGCTCGTAATATTATACAACAACAACAACAACAACAACAACAGCAGCAGCAGCAGCAGCAACAACAACAACTACAGTCTCAGACTGTTCAACATCATGTACGATTTAATCAAGACTTACTAAATAATTATGGTATCAATGTACCTATGACAAGACAAACATCTCAACCAGGTACGACTGAACCTTCACCACCTCCATCGAATTCACCGTCGGTTACATCATTAATTCCTCTCCCATCACCCTTAACAAATAATTTAGGTGTTAATATGCATCATATAAATCAAGCATCTATTACACCAGCTATACTGGGTTTTCCTATGCATCAATCATCTTCTCAACAACCAGGTGCGAATAATAATTTTATGTCTCCACAGCAAACAAATGTACAAAATAAATCAGATAATCATCATAATGTTTCATCTCATGGATCACATCATCCGCTTCAACCGTCAACTCATCATACGCCAACTGGTATTTATGTTAATACTCGTCCAATGGTTTCATCTCCTGTCACAACCGTTACTGGTATTAGTAAAATAAAACAACAATTACAGCCTCAACAACAAATACAATCACAACAACAGCAGCAGCAACCAATAAGACCTAGTATACCAACTAATGGAACTCTGACGGGTCCATCTACTGTTGTTCTACGTTATCCACCAATGATACAAACACCACAGCAACCACAACATAATGCTTATCAAATGATGAAACCTCGAATGATACCACCAAATGCATTTGGTTCACGTGGAGCATCTCTACAGCCGCCTCCTCCTCCTCCTCCTCCTCAACTAATTATGCAACAACAATCATCTATTATATACGATCCGAATACTCTCTATCGAACATCTGGACAACCTCCACCGCCACAACAAGTACAACAATCTATAAATTCACATCAATCTAATCTGCATATGAATGATAGTCTTATAAATCAACAAAAACATCAACATCAACAGTCTATATCAGAGCAAGTTCTTCATCTACCGACGAGTATGCTGACGACAGATGATAATATTCTTAAATCGTTATTACAAATTAATCCACAAGCTGTAAGTTTTTTAACATTTCGTTTTCTTGTTTGCTTCTATAAAAAAATTTCTCTTCTCATATAGAATTCAGAAGAAATGACTGCAACTGTATTAAAAACACGACCTATCAATACAATGTCAAATGGTATGTCTACCGATAGTAATGATCCATATGACAATTCTCCAATGAGTATTCATGATAATTCATCACACAATTATTCAAACAATCATCATCATTTATATAATCAATCGCTTAATACACAATCACATCAACCAAATCCATCAGCACCAACAATACCAAATGTGAAAATTCCTAAACCACGTAAAAAACGTAAAGCTAATGATTTGAGTACATCATTCGAAGATGATGTACCGACAAAAGCAAGAAAACGTAAAAGTATGTTCCATAAAAGAATGTTGATTTTCATTCAAAACTAAATTTTCCTATTTCTCAGAAAAAGGTACAGAAGAGGCAGAAAAATTTGTTGAACATTCACTACAACAATTACGTGATTTACCAATGTTGACACCGCGTGAACCATCGATTGATATCAATAATGATTTATCAATATCATTACCATTTGATTTACCAGATAAAAAATATCAATATCAAGGTGAATTTGGTGGTCTTTTTATTGAAAATCTTCAAGATTATTATCGACCATATCGGCGGCCACCGCCAAAACCTATATCCTCAACGTCTTGTAAGTTTTGTTTTTTTAAAATAAATATAGAATGTTTTAGTTTCATTCTGTATCAAAATTTTAGCTTCAAATCCGTTATCAATGCTTGAAAGACGTTATCGTCTATGTTCCACGTTACTTGATCGTCCACCAAGTTTGCCATCGCCACCATTAGCTTTCGATTCTAATGATAAATTATCTGACTTATTATTAAAAGAACAAAATAATGATATACGCGACGACGAAAGTATTATATCAACATCGACATTAGCTGATGATGATCTTATGATGAATAATATTGAAACAGAAAATTTACATTTACTTAAAACATTAGCATCGAATCATGATTTAAGATCATTAAGTCCTGTATTCATATCTAATGATATGTCAGCAACAAAGAACAGTGAATTACTATTAGCATCATCAACTACAACAATACCAACAGTAGATATTAAAAAAGAAGTTAACGACATAACAACAAGCGCATCACTGGGTGGAAATGAACTTGATAAGAAAGATCGACTAATTGTTGAAGGAGCTGATAAGGTAACTAATTTCATTTAAAGTCAGAAGCCACTTAAACTTCAAGAGTCTACTTAATTGTAATCCCATGTAAAACAAAATCGTAAAAAAGCTGATAATAATTGATTTTTATGCGATTAGAAATCTATTTTAATGGCATTATTATAATCAGATTTTTCAACCTTAAAAGACAGATTATTTTTGATTTTGATTTTATTTTAATCAATTTTAATTGATTACCTACAAAACTATAATAATCGATTCAAATAAAATCAAAATCAAAAATAATCTGCCGTTTAAGGTTGAAAAATCAGATTTAAATAGTGCCATTATAATCGATGTTTTGATCTGATTATTAATCCAATTTTCTTTTTACGTGGGATACTAGGATCGCCTCTATTTCTTTTTTCGGAACTGATATGTAATCTCTGAATGTTAACTTTGTAATGGGATACGAAGGGCAATATGCATCGTCATGCAGTCGAGCTTTTCGCTAGGAATGTTTCTTGTGATTGTAAATATTAATTCTATTCTATTTGATTTATGAGTAAATAGATTTGCCTATCATTAATTATTACATATTTATATATTCTTAAAATTTATTTTTATTTTCTCTTCCGAAAATAGGTATCGGTTACATTAACATTAACAACTGAAGCAGCAAATAATGTTCAAAGTGTTATTGCTGCTGTTGCTGATCTACTTAAAATTGCGTATCCATCAACATTCGATGTCCATCAAACATTAAATAATAATTCTAATGTTCATTATTCATCATCGTTTGATCCGAATTGTTTATGTTCAACAACATTAAATAATAATGGTGATTCAAAAAATTTTCTATCTGCGCCATCAGCATCAACAATTCCTCAAATATCAACAGTATGTCGTTCATCGTCAACATATAAAGTCGGTCATGAAACAAGTGTTAGTATTCAATCATTAATTGAAATGCAACCGAAATATTGCCGTAACTGTACACAACGATTGACATCAGATAATTTATTTAAAAAACGTTTAACTGAATTACCGGCCGCTGTTAGAGAATTAATACCGAACTCCGAACCATTTGTTTATTTTTGTAATGAACAATGTTTTAATACTTGTATATCAATTACGCATAATCAACAACAAGCATTAACAATAAATACGTCAATTAATAATTCGCCTACAATTAAAAATGAACCTATGGATACAACTACATCACCACCTTGTACGCCCAATGATTTAAATGATTCACCTAATGGACGATCGAAACGTTTATCAGTCAAACGACGGCAAGATAACCTTAATAAAGTAAAACAAATATTTTTGTGATTATGAAATGTGTAACTATTTTTGTTTAGTCAAACGGTGATAAACGATGGAGAGATATACGATGGAAACGATGGGATCCTAGTTTTACACTGAAAACTGTCATACGACCATCGAATACACAAGAAATTGAACAATTAATTTCTGATATGAGAATACCATTGGCACGAAATGGTCAACACGATAAACGTATTTGTGCTTTTTGTAATGGTGTTGGTGATTTGACAACAAATGGACCCGGAAGGTAGATGAATTTTTATCATTTTTCAAAAGGAAAAACTATCATTTTTATTTTGTGTTATAGACTACTTAATCTTGATGTTGGCCAATGGTGTCATTTAAATTGTGCTCTATGGTCAACAGAAGTCTATGAGACAGTTAGTGGTGCATTGATGTGCGTTGAACAAGCACACAAACGTTCAGTTTATACAGAATGTGCCTCATGTAAACAAAAAGGTGCCAGTTTAACATGCTTTTTTCAACGCTGTCCGAATGCATATCATTTTCCATGTGCTGTCAGTAATGGTTGTGTTTTTTATAAGAATAAAGTAAGAATGAAAAATTAATTGTGCATTTCTTTAGCATATTTTCCTTTTTTTTT
>OENM01000246.1:91155-105264 GCA_900239745.1 Rotaria magnacalcarata
CCAGTTCATGCATCACGAACGACAGCTATTGATCAAATACTTGACGATAAATCCGTCTTTCGTAAAGTTTGGATCAATAGAGATGAAGTTAAACAAATTCAAAAGTATGTATTAAAATAGAGAACGAAACAAAAACGTGTGCTCACTATTAGTGTTCGGTTCACTGATATTTGCGAGTGATAAACTACTTTCGATCACGTAGGAGATATTACAGTTCTACCGTAAGTTTTAAATAAATACTGTAGTCCTCTAAAATAATATTATCAACACTAGTTTTCTGTGTAGCGATTTCTCTTAATAAAAGAATGCAGTATTTTGATTTGTTCCTACCATGAAATAAACCTATAGGCTTTTACAAATAGTGTCAAAGCTCTGTATATACGAGTTTAAAACATGAAACTCTTCACATAATATTCATACTTCATGTAATTTCTCTAGTTATTATTGTTACGAAGTATTCCTTGCAAATTCTCTTAAAACTTGTTCTTTTTATCTTTTAGTTACATGACTGAAGAACATGAGGAAATCTCTTATACACTCCGCATCGGTAGTCTTATTCTTCATAATATCGGTCAATTACTGCCTCACCAATTACAATCAGCTCTATTTCATAATCGAAATTTCATCTATCCCGTAAGTTATATATTTTTACTTCGTATCCAAACGAATATATCAACTTTGCTTTAAATTAGGTTGGATATTCGGTAACACGATTTTATTGGTCAATGCGTCGTCCTAATCGTCGTTGTGCTTATAACTGTTCAATAATTAATCTTGATAATAGGCCCATGTTTCGAATACGAATACAAGAAAATGAAGACGAACCAGTAAAAGAATTTCTTGAATCAAGTGCTAAAGCTGTCTGGCATAAAATTGTCGATGAAATTGATTCGTTGAGACGACAACATGGCCTCGTGAAAATGTTTTCAGTATTTGTTAGTGGTGAAGACCTATACGGATTTACTGTAATTCAATTGAAGTCAACGGAAGAATTTTATTTTTAATATTTTTCTTCAAATATTTTAGGAGCCACATATTATACGTTTAATTGAATCGTTGCCAGGAGTTGAAATGTTACAAAACTATGCATTTAAATATGGTCGATTACAGTTACTTGATATGCCATTGACACTTAATCCCACAGGCTGCGCAAGAAGTGAACCCAAATTACAAACACATTTTCGACGGTAAAAATAAATTTTATTTTAAGTACATTTTTTCCGACAACAAAATTACAGCTTACGCTTATAAGCTATGGAAATTCGCAGTATCAGGAAGAAATCATTATGAAACAAAGTTAATTAGTCTCAAGTAAATCAGAGTAACATGAATTTATCGGTCTATGAGCAGTCAGCCTTTTTTTTCACTAAACAACGTCACTAGCATTTAGAATTCATAGAAGAGTCATAAATAATAAATTGATCCCAAATTAAATTCATATAACTTAGATTTTTAATATATATATTTAAAAATAAAATCAATATTTAGACATGCACAAACATTGACAAGTTCACATTCAGCTAGAAGTGCTTTACCGAGAACTGTACTCGGTGTAGAAGGTAACAAAAGCATAACCAAATGAATTTTATTTTTGAAAGTTATTTTTAATATTTTAGGTACTCAAATACCTTATGTTAAACATTTCGTTCTATCAAAATCAACTCAATATCGAAAATTAAAAACTGAATGGCGTCAAAATGTATTTCTTGCCAAATCACGCATTCAAGTATATTCAATTTCTCATTAATGACTCGTTATTTGTTGAGGAATCATAATCAATTGTTTGTTTTTTACTTTTCTAGGGCTTAGGTTTATTTGCTGGACGTGATCTTGAAAAACATACCATGGTTATTGAATATATTGGTGAATTAATTCGAAATGAAGTTGCTAATAAACGAGAAAAATTATATGAACAGCAAAATCGTGGAATCTATATGTTTCGCTTAGACGAAGAAAATGTTGTTGATGCAACAATGAGCGGTTGTTTAGCTCGTTATATAAATCATTCGTGCGAGGTAGAAAATATTTTAATTTTAATTTTAATTACTTCTTTTCTTTCTCCTAATAGCCGAATTCAATTGCTGAAGTTGTACAAATAGAAAAAGATAGCAAAATTATAATCATAACTAATCGACGTATTCCTAAAGGTGAAGAAATAATGTATGATTATAAATTTGATTTTGAAGAAGATTCGAAAATTCCGTGTTTATGCGGTGCGACTAATTGCCGAAAATGGATGAATTAAAATAAACATATTATTTGTTGTTCTTGTGCTTTTTTTTGATTTCTTTTTGTGTTTTTTTGATTTCTTTTTCTGTGCAGTGATGAGCATTCTTTCTTTTAAGTTAGATTTTTATATGTTCGCTCTCTCTATCGATATATATATACAAATGTATATATATATATGTATACATAATCACGTATATTTCTCTTCAACCATATTTTATTTGGTGTCTATTGTTGTCCCTTTCTTTATAAAACATTGTACATTTTGTAGAGAGTTATATAAATATATGTATGCACGTTTATCCTTATTAAAAAACAAAGCAAACACCGGCAATTTTGTTATTGTTGATGTTGTCATTCTCTATTCTTCCGTCCTACCTACTATTATTGACTATTATTGAGTGTTGTTCGTTTCTTTACATATACTTGTTATGTAATGTGGAAAATATTTGCAAGTATCGAAAGAACTTTTGCATAAGATTGGTTCGTTCAAAAAAAAACAGACAATTAAACTTGAATACAGAGTTCACTTGTTTATTAGAATTATTGCTGCAAACGATATATAATGTTTTTCTTGTTTTTCATTGTCGTCTGGTTTTCTGTTTCTTCTACTACTTTGTTCGGTTTTCTTTTCTTTTGTTCTCATTCTTTTTTTTTGTTTTCTTTTTGTACAAATATTTTTTGCAAAGAGAAAAAAGAAAGATCATCCCGCAATTGAGCGAACGAGAGAGAAATAAAAACGTATGATTTGAATCCTTATTGCTGCTGGTCGAATCGAATTCAATGAATTGATAGATGGAAATAAAAATTTCGATAAAGTTAACTGAACGTTATGATTTCCAATAGCACGAAATCTGCATGTTCATGAGAAGACACACCTGCTCGTGGTAAAGTGAAGTGAACCAAAGTTTTTAACCAAAGTGCGCCACAATCGATGTCTATACACGTTGATAGTAGCGCACTTTGGTTAAAAGTTTTAGTTCACTTCACTTTACTCCTGCTCGTACAGTGCCATCGCAAGTCAAACATACAATTCATATGTAGTCGTTTGCCTCATTACACTAATAAGGAACACATTAAGTGAAAAATCCCTAGCAGAATGAAGTTACTGTACAAGGACAATTCATTACTATGATAATGGAGTTGTATTTTTGTTTCTCTTGTTGCCATTCACTTGTGAATGTGGATGTCATCTTTCTAACCCAGACTGAATTAGATTAGAATATTGAAGAAGATGAACTAAAATAAAACTGTTTTTGTTGGCAAACTGCTCAAGATGTACATAATCGAAAACCATTTATTAGTATAATTCGTACTGACTAATAGCTAATAACTGTAGTGCAATACAAAAATCATTTCTTTAAATTACTTGTTAGTTAGTTTTTGTATATGATTATTTCCTAAATAAAGAAAAAATAATAGATTCCTACATACCTATAAATAGTTCATCTTTTATTTTTGAGAAAGAAAGAACAAAAGACATCTGATATTTATGGAAATTTGAAAAAAAATAGAAAATGATGAAAGAATAATCAGAGATCAGTTTCGCTTATACGAATCTTAGGATAAACAAGAACAGATAAGAAATTGTTTTATTTAGAGTTCTAAAATGAAAAAAAAAAGATATTAATTAAATCTTAAAACGTATGAGCCGAGTTTCAATTTGCCTAAGTTCTGTACTATACATATGAATTATATCCACTGCTGAGGATACAATATAAATGTATGGCTGTGAGTGCGATTGGATGTAAATAAGAAATCATGAACACCTACACCCACACCCTTGAAATCTTGAACATGAATTTTTACTTGTAGACAAAAAAAGCATTACCCGCTCTGTAACAACCAAAAATGTACTTCAGCGATATCAATTTGAATGGTCTTATGTTATGTTATTTAACATAACTATTCTGTTAATTATATTTAGAACATCTTCTGGGAATAAAATTTTTGCTGTTATCGCAAGCATCGTTGATAGAAAAGTTCAATTTGAAGTTTAGCTGATATTTTCCTGCATTCAAACAGATTTGTCTGTGTGTTGATAAAATTAGTCAACATCTACTTGGCAAAATTTTAGTACAATATTTCTTGAATAAAGCTCTTCTTCAAAAACAAAATATATTCATCGAGAATTTAAAGATAGATCAATAATATCACTTAGATTCATTCATATTCTGTTGAAGACGATCAATTACATCGGGAAAATAAGCAAAAATAGATTCCATTTGTTGTGATTCGCTTTCTTGTTGTAGAAATGGATGCTTCAACAACTGTTCATATTTTGACCGTTGATTGCGATCGTTGTTTTGACTAGAAAAAATGTAAGTGAAGTAAATCGAATAAGGGTATACTATTTTATCATGTATTTAAAAAGTTTTTACAATGATCAGAAAGTCAATCGAGTGTCAGCTCTAATGAAGATCCGAAAACAATTTGTTCCATATTGTCAAATAGAGTTGTTCTTCTGCCTTCGAAAGGATAATATCCTGTAGATAATTCATGTTAAAAAATAAATAAAGAGTTGTATTTCTTTGGTTTGGGTACGAAAAGTCTTACAATTGTTAATCCAAGTGACCAAACATCAGATCATTCATCATAATCATCGCCTGTTATTTCTATTGGATCAATGCGTTCAGGCTAAAATACATACAAAAATTACTAGAAAAAAAAACTAAGGTAATTTTTTTACTGTCAAATATATACGGGAATCTAAACTATAGTAACGAGGATATTAATTAAATATTTTATCAGTAATTACAGAATTAAACATTTTTATTGCTGTGCTTGAAACTAAAATATTCAAAGGTTTTACATTTGGACGAATAATATTTCAACGAGATGTCAAATAATCAAGCGCTTGTAAAGTCCATTGAAGAATTCCAATTCAATTAAATATACTTTATTAAGATAATGTCTTACAGCAAATGTGATATAGGCAAGAACATTTTCGGGTATAAACTGATCAAGTTTATGATAAGCAAATTTATACTAACGATCGAGTGATGCATCTATTGATTCCACAAATATCCAACGTCAGCGCTAAATTAGAGTTAAAAAATTACTTTTGACCAAATTCGATTTAAAATAATAGCCTCGTGGCAAAGAGCTCCATAAAATTGTAAAATATATGAACAAGTATTTTCACGCATAAGTCTATCTAACTTAGTGAGCATTTGTTTTTGGCATGGCTTATCGTCAATCGAAGGAGTAGCCGCCTGAATAAAATTTCAGAAAAGCTAATCATTATAATAAATGTTATCAATTACTTTGACTGCCATTAGAGTTTCACTTTGCTTGTGTTTCATCTTATATACAGTACCATAATTTCCCTCTGCAATTACATCCCAATCGATTAAATCATCGAATGCAAATTCATATACCCAATTAAGAAAAATGAAAATAGACCGAAATAAATTTCAAAAATGCAAAACAAACGTTGTTATCTGATATACGAAGTCGCCCTATGCTAAGACCACGACTTCTCGATGATGGTGAACCTACATGACTATAATCGAATAGATAGAAACTCTTCGATCATATGTTTCCACTTACTAAATGATTTATTCTGTATTATTTACACAATGATAAGTTTGTGGGAAAATTTTATGAATTTTCATTTTACGATCGGGCACCAGTCAAATATGTTTCAAGTTATACGCTAAATTTTAGGATTTGTTTCATTGTTAAAAAGAAAGTAATGAAAAGCAAATTTCAGAGTTTAGTTCAAATTTACTAAATACATAGATAATCGAGATGAATTTGTTTTCAGTAACGGTTAAATAGAATTTACTTGTACTTCAGCCTATATTTAATTCGATACTATCGAATGGCTAGTGACAATGCCCACTCAACTAAAATGATGATTTATTTTTGAAATTTCACTCCTATTGTCAAACTTATCACATATGCCATGATAAATTTTCGAAAAATATTTTACATGATAGAATGAATATCTTTAGTATTGGTTTGTTGTTTTTCTTCGCTGCTAGTCGATTCCATTCCGATAATGGACGATTTTAATATTAGTGGCGTAGGTCTTCGATTGCTCACTTAGAACCAAAAGCAATCAAGATTTTTTCTTGTACACAAAAACTTATTTTCTACTTACTGTTTGAATGATTGTATTTCAACCACAAAATAAATCTAAATCCGAATAACGGAAAAAAGACTCATTTCTGATTAGGGTAATGTCTGTCATATACTGATTCAAAAAATAAAGCTAGCGAATCTCAATGACTAATTGTTTTTTTAAATGGGATATTTCTCTTGATACGATTCATAAGTTTCGTTTGTAGGAGACACTAAAAAATGAGTACTTTTTGAAAAATAATCAATTCGATTATTTCTATTTATGTCAACCAAAAATAATTATGGTGTGTGTAATTAGCTATAATTATGAATTGAGTATGAATTTAGCTAAGTGTTGGATGTGGGCCTTGCATTGCTGCAAAATCGAAATACTGACAGCAATGCTGCACACTCATATCTGTTTTGCTACTTTTGAATCAGAACTTTGCAAGATACCCCAGAACAGTTAGTTTTCTAATCATGATCTCACAAAAATTGTTTAGTAGAATTCGGAATGTAAAATCAAGGGTGCGGTCATGTGTGTGTAGGGTACGAATGGATGTCCTATTAATGTTCACCCATATATCGGCGCCCATTTTATATCTCGTAACACAAAAAAAGAAAGTTTTACGCTCAATCTAGTTGGATAGAAGTCGAACTTTACACTTATCTGATTGGGCAGTGGACCAAAGAATATTTTTGTGAGCGAGTATCGTTATAGAATTTTAACAACACTATATTTCGAAAAAAAAACTGCACTTGCTAAATATCATATTCGACAATACATCGACGGATAGCTCTTTTCTCTTCAAATCGCTATTATACAAGGCATTGAAGAATGCCGGAAATCGCTAAAAAAAGAAGCGTAGAGCATATGTAGGTAGGGATGTGTCTTTTCTCCTACGAATAACACGCCAGCACAGACACCCTGGAAACTTGTCATGGAAGTTCTTATTTATACGGTAATTTCATCGCTATAAAACAGAGTAAACCCAATGTTTATCATCTAAATATTGTACAGAAGGCAAAGAGTCTTTCGTCTTACAAACATGTATCGACTTCCTCACATTTTTAATATTCGAACGCAAATAGGCACAAAGCAAAATCATGATTTTTCGCACTACGGCTCATATCGACTTTCAAATACTTTAATATCGTCTTTGTCATTCATTTTTGTTCGCTTCTTTGATCAAAATACGCAAGAGATAGAATCCTCTGGGACAATTCGGATTAAAATTTTGAAAATTCATTTTGTTTTTGTTCCTTCTGAGTCATCCTGCATTGTACAATGATGATTTTTTTTCTATTACTACTTGTTCAAAGTGTCCTCTATCGAGTCACGAAAGAACCATCAAAAAATATTATGCTGGTAAAAAGTACCAGTCAAAATGGTAAAAGTAGTATGAAGCTGATTCGAATTACCCCATGCGGGGTAATTCAGGTCACTCTATGAATCCATGTGGGATAATTCGAATCACTACAGCAAAAATGACTGGATTCATATTCCCCATCTCGTAACTCCTGTTTTTTATTCGAAGTTGTAAAAAGCAAATATACCATTCGATGGCCCTGATTGTCCTCTATGGAACCTGAAATCATTCCGACGGTCGAAGCGACAGTTATAATATAATACTCACAACAAGAACACCTCTATCAACCAATTGAAAAACTATCTGGGGTAATTCGAATCAGCTTCATGCTACTTTTACCATTTTGACTGGTACCTTTTACCAGCATAATATTTTTTGATGGTTCTTTCGTGACTCGATAGAGGACACTTTGAACAAGTAGTAATAGAAAAAAAATCATCGTTGTACAATGCAGGATGGCTCAGAAGGAACAAAAACAAAATGAATTTTCAAAATTTTGATCCGAATTACTCCAGAGAATTCTACATTCCCTCTATAAGATTTCGTCACTCTTAACAAACATTGAGTAATCTTACCCTTTTCAGTTTTTACAGCAGTTTTATATTTGCTGTCATTTCAACATTTTGTCAGCCTCGCTGTGTATCGAACTATAAAAGATAAGAATAAATCAATATTTACTAAGAATGACGAAATCATGTATAGTCAATGAGTGCATTCAATGTGTTGATCAGAGATCAGAGAAGACAAAAATGAGTGAGAAAGAGGAAATATGCGAAATTGTTTCTTCTCATTTTCCATGTGAGACAATCAAAAATATTCGATTACCATCAAAATTAGGTTGTGACAATATTATTTATTTAATTGAATTCTGTTCGGATACCATCATTGTGTTTCGTAGATCATTAAAAATTGATTCATCAAAAATTTCATCTGAATTTAAATTAAATTCTGATGACAATGGAATGCCCTATTTTCCTATGCACCGACCTGGACACCAAGCATGGGTGCTTGAATTACTTAAAAATGAACAAATCTGTCCAAAACTATTAGCATTGAATTCCGAAAAAAATTATTTAATCGAGAGTTATAAATCAGGTATTTTCTACATTCATATATTAGAGTCATTTTAAATTAATTTATCGTTCAATTTAGGTCAAGATTTGAACGAATTTTCACTTGAAATATGCAAAGAACTGGGTGAATTTCTACATGTGTTACATTCAATCAAGATGAACAAGTTCGGCTATATGAGTGAACAACCTGGTGTGGGGGTTTATTCGTCATGGTTGAAAATGTTCGAAGCAGATTTTCACAATCTAACTGAAGATCAGTATCCGTTGAAAGAAATTTATTTATCTATGGTACCTTATTTAACCGAATTTAACAATCCAGTTCTTGTTCATGCTGATATTTCTTCAGAAAATATTCGTGTTCTAAATGGACATTTGAATGGTGTCATCGATTATGGTGATTGTCTTTGTGGTGATGGTCTCTACGATATAGGACAATTTTTTCTCTTTGCTAAAGCAGAATGGAAATATGTTGATGCAATTGCGCAGGGTTATAAATTATCGAACGGCGCTAAATCTTGGACAAAAAGCGAAAAACAATGCATTCGATTTTATGCATGTTATTTCGCTCTGTGGCTAAAATCAGACAATGATATTATGGAAAAATTGCTGATGCCCATTACTGATTGAATAAAAATAATATTATTAAAGAGCACTTCTCAGACATAAAGTTGCAACATAAATCCATGTGTGTATGCGTGTGGGTGTACGGTCTACGTATCACTGTGACTGTATATTGCTGGGTACTCTTCTGATTAGCATCCTTATCAACATCGAATCGTTCATTTCACAACTTGAATGAATGATGTTTAAAAGACATATTCCAACTCCAGGCATTGACATAGATTTGTATTATGATTATGAATATTATTATACTGCATATTATGATATTTTTTCAATCAGAAGGAATATTATAGTGCAGAAAAACTTGATATTGATTTATTTTTTGATAATCGTTTAGTTGATATCGTTGTTCTATTATTTATGTACTTATACGATAATCAAACTAAAGCTGATGATGGCAGTTTGGATGTTTTTCCAATTGAAAGAATATGTATCAAAGAAACAAATACAATTTTCTATGGCATAGTTTTGGTTCCATCTAACATTCAGAAAAAAAGATTCCATAAAACAGGATGTAAACGTCAACTTTTATGGGGCGGGGGAGACCTATATCTGTGAAAACTAATATTTTTCTAATTTTTCTCTCCAAACAACACTATTCATTACATCTCTTTAAAATATTTCTACTAATTAGTCATGCATTTAAACATATTCGCTCGCTGAAAACGGAGTTTCATACCAGAACGCCATATGGCAGAAACATTTTGTCTGGAAAAGTGAACTATTTTGAAAACAAGGCAAATGAATATTTAAGTTTTTATTACGACTGAAGATATTTTTGCCATGATATAACAACTTTTTCCAAGATATAGATAAGCATTGCGTGATAACACATTCAAAATTACGCTAGTTAATATGTATATATAGCTGTTTTCCAAGAAAACATGACTTGCACACAACAAAATGCAGTCGGGCATAGAAAAGAAAGAAAAACTAGTGAAACAAAATAGATAAGTTGAAAAGAGTCTAAACAGGTTTATCTTTATTTGAATAAAAATCTCCATAAAGTATTTACAAAAATATAGATAACATGACGTCGACCACCGAGACCTACTTTCGTTTTTGCAATACTTAACTGAATTCGTCTGACCCACAATTAGAACATGATATTTATTTATAATGTTTTCAAGTTATTTGGAAAGATTAGTTCTGGCGAAATAAAGTCAGTGCTTATTTGTATTGATCAGCGGAACGATAATTTGTTAAAAATTTCAATCAACTTAATATCTGATTTTTTTTCTTAGCGACTTCAATTGCATACATTACTGAGCTTTGTTAATTACTTTATACTTAATATAAGAATATTTGTCATTTTCAAACACAGACTAAAATCGCCGCATAATAAAGTTAAAGGTTACATCCTAAATTTTACAATTACTGACTATACAATAAATTTTCTTTGCATACTTGAATAGTTTTTTTAGAAGAAGTTAGGAAGAAGTGTCCAACACAAACATGTAACGACGAAGAATTTTATTTTCGTTTCAGTATTGTCAATAATGAATAATAAATGTCTTAGTCATATGTTGTTTACATGATAGACAGAATCTTCTCGGAAAAATCACACCCTCTCATCGAAATTGTTTTTTATTTGTGAAAGATCTGAATTTATCTGGAGAACTTCAGCCACAGTCAATTTTTTATTTCATAAGAATGTTTATTGCGAATAGTGCCTGAAGATATACCTAGGAAGTAGAAGAACTCAAAACAAAACGTTATATAAAAGAGAACAAAAATAAAAATTTTCTCGCCAGATTATTTTGTTTCTTTTTAATAGGCGATGCTGTTTTGTTTTTGCGTGGCACACTTGGCAAATAATAAAAAAAACGAATGGCAGCCTCAACATCAACACCATATGACATACTTCGAGTAAAAAAGGGTAGCAATGAATATCAAGTGCGCGTAGCATATCGTGCAAGAATTCATGAATACAAACAAGATCGACTTAAGACGTCTGGAAAGCGTACAAATACAGCTGAAGATTTTCGACTTATTTGTCGCTCTTATGAAACATTATCTGATCGTGATAAGCATAAAAATTACGATGAAACTGCCAAATGGGAACCAGACTTACCTGTGACACAATATACATTACAACAATTAGCTGCTGAACCTGAACTTGCAGAACAATTAAAATCCCGTTTACAAAAAGCGTCACTGAGAATGATGGATGCTAGAGATTCAAACACAGGGCATACAGCACTATATTGTGCAGCGCGTGCTTGTAATTTAGACGCTGTCTACTATTTAACAGAACAAGGTGCAAACCCTGATATAGCACAGAGAGGAGGCAGTACAGCTCTACATGTAAGTTCTTTTTATGGGCATCCAGAGATGGTTCGTTGTTTATTGGAAAGTGGAGCTGATTATCGAAAAACCAATAGTGGTGGCAATACACCCGAAGTTGAATCTTATAATGAGGATGTGAGAAAAGTGTTTATCGAGTTGAAAGAAACACATTATGTACAAACAGCTGCAGATCAACTTGATTGGCTTAAGAAGAATATCAATTCTGTTAAACATATCGATGAGGAATATTATATGCAACGACAAACATTGCTACAGTGTGCTAGCAAAAAGGGTTATCTAGATATCGTTCGCTGGTTAATAGAAAGCTGCGAGGCTAATATAGATCTCGTTGATGCTAATTTAAATTCAGCTTTGCACCTTGCTGCCTATGGTGGCCATGAAGCAGTTGTTGAATATCTTCTTAATCGTGGTGCTAACCCACTTTTACTGAACAAATGGTGTATGACAGCTGAAAAAGAAGGTGCTTCTCGTCCAGAAAAAATTCCGAATCTATTTGAATCAATGCGTAAACGAGATATGTATGAAATGGCTGCTAATGGAGTCGCTTGGTGGTTTCAATACTATTTTGGTGATAAATCACCGAATGAAGTCAATGATAAAGGTATAAATTTACTCTATGTTGCGTGTCGGAATGGTAAAAATGAAGTTGCAGAATGGCTTTTAGACAGAGGATCCGATGTTAATTTAAAACTTTTATATAACTCACAAAGTACACCATTACATGGTGCTGTCTATTATGAGCATATTTCAACTGTTGAATTATTATTAGAGCATGGAGCTGATGTAAATATAAAAAATTTTCATGGCTCAACTCCTATTGATGATGCAAAATCGGACGAAATGAGAAAACTTCTACGACGATATCGAACCAATTTGGAGGAAAATAAATTTTTTTCTGTACATCTGTATGGTGATGGTAAAACGACGGGTGATAAACCATTAGCAACATTACAATTAACTTGTGATGCTTCATATAACAATCTTGTTGCAGCAATGTCGAATGAAATGAAAGCCAAGTATCCAAATTTTTCTATGGCTCGACGTCCATTAAATTTTGATAAAGATGATACAACAGTTTTATCGTCTGCATGCCGTGCTCGATATGTAAACACGAAGTTCATTCAGTTACCTCTATGTCTAACAGCCCATGAAAAATTACGCTATGCTAATAGTGGCCACATCTTTCGTCAAGAACCTCCTAATCATAATACACGTGATATTCATGCGAAATTTTTATCAAAATGTGAAAGTTCACCAATGAAAATTCGTGGTCAATTGGCTGAAAAGCAAAAATTTATATTTGGAGATCTGTCCTTTACGTTTCCCGAGAATTGCGCTAATGAAGACCTTGTAATTAACATTGATTACATCATATCGCCAGATTACGATTTATTCAAGTTAAAAGAATGTGTTTGCTTTTTTATAACAAAATATAAAGATTCCAAAACTAAGCTGAACGACATGCCGGTAGTATCATACAATGGTGAACCACACGCTCGACTTTATAATTGGGTATCACCAACGCCTTATTGGTTTTCATATAGAACACGCCAAACACGTTTAATTGCGATAGGTGAAACGCATGCGTTTGTGCGTCATATTGAAATTATTCCTTCTCTATTAAGTCTGCCACCAGATATGTTTATTCCGGCTGGTATCGGAAAACCATTGAAAATCCGTGATACGCCTGTTTATTGTAAATGTTTACAAATTCGTGAACACAATAAAGCCGAATTCCCTCATATTGCTTATCATGGAACAAATATAAAAGCTATAGAATCAATTCTTATGGATGGCATTGTTATGCCCAGTACGGTAGTGTCTAGTGGATTACGTATTTGTCCACCGAACAATCATATTGCGCGAGGAGTAAAAGCTTTTGGTGTCGAAGATTTTTCAAATGGAATATTTGTTACACCAAGTATACACTATTGCTCAGACCCAACATACGGAGTTCAATTTCAATATGATGATGAATCTCTTATAGCAGTATTGGAGTGTACTGTAAAAGATAAATCATTCGCAGCTTATAAATGTACTGTACCGAATTACGTTGCACATGCAGACGATAACATCGATGCCATCGAATGGCGTCTGTCAAATCCGGCAGAACTTGAAATCATATCTGTACTTTTTATTCCATTGGTAACATCAGTCACTCAAACAGCGGAAGCGAGAGCTAAGAAACTCGTTAATGATAAATAACAAATGAACAATAATTATTTTCATTTTTCAATTCAATGTGTGATTGACCTAACAGTAAATTGTAGTCTATAATTTAATCGAGATTGTTTTAACAAATTCTTTGTTTTTTAGCTTGTAGTTTTTTATTGAAAATATTTTTGAAGATACTGTTCCATAGAACTTTATTTCTAATTTGAATCGATTATTGGATAACATAACGTTGTCGAAATTTTCTATTCTTTTTTTTTTTTTTTTTT
>OENM01000247.1:0-23975 GCA_900239745.1 Rotaria magnacalcarata
CAGTTAAGGCAGTGTGATCTTCAGATAGATTCGTAGGCAGTACCATAGTAGAGTTCAGCACCATTGTCTTGCGAAGTTCACTATTTTCTATTTTTGCTAATCCGCTCTTACAACTTAGAAGTGACTGAGTATATTTTTGATCAATACTGGTACTACTAAGATATTGATACACAGTGACAACTAACAAAATGACAAATAAATATATAACCAAAGTGATAATATCCTTGAATATACGAAGAATAATATATTGAACGCGCATAATTTGTCATTGATTTCACCGGTCTAACAGCAATGTTGGATTTTGATGAATTTACTTGCGAGCTTTTAGCGCAGAAGTAAACTAGAGCATATTTTCACAAGCTGTGCCGAATGACCACGTCTTGCTCTCTTCCCTTTAACACCAGAATGTCAATGAAAAAACCAGCACCCCAAAAATCAAGGTACCCTAGAGCATTATATCATTTACTACACAACAGCCCGATCAGTGTTTTGCAAGCATCAGGCAAAATTTTTAAATCTATAGTGACAAATTTTGCATCGCTATTTATGTGATAATCGCCGACCATATTATCGTATCGCTACTAGCATCTTACATTAAAGCATCAAAATCTTTAAATGTCGTACTCAAAAACGTGAATCAAATTCTCACACCGCACTTATCCTATTCAGTCTGCAATGATATCTCAATATTTCGACTGTTAAGAGTCACGATTGACATATTGAGGATGTGGGTGTCGGCGCGAATGCCGGTGTGGGTGCGGCTACGAGTTTCAAAGGATGCAAAGTACACCCCACACGCACACGCACCCAGGTCGACTGATCCGATATCGGATCCGATAGGAACCTGGAAATATCCTACAATCCGATACAATTCTATTGGATTCCGGGTCGAGGAATCGATGTCGGATCCTCAGTGTCGGAATCCTATGAACTTCCGATGACATTCAACGGTTTTTCGTTGGAATTCATAGGAATCCGACACTGAGGATCCGACATTGATTCCTTGACCTGGAATCCAACGATAATTCTGTAAGATCTGACAGGATCCGATAAAATCGTATTGGATTCCAGTCGGATCGGATGGGTTCCGATAGGTGCCTACTGTCGGATTGCTCGATCTGGGAACACGCACACCCGAAAATTTACCGAAACGCCTGATCACAACCTAGGTTCATATTTAATGAACTCCGAGGGAAATTTTAACACACAATGTATCAATGGATCCATCATCGAATTTCGAATTAAGTTCGAGGTTTAATTTGGTACAATAATTTTCTATTTCACTTGATATATATTCAAATTCTTGTTCAAACTGTGGGTGAATTTTCATTTCTGTCATATTTGTTGATAAACTCATTCTCAGCGTTGAGATCGCTACCTGTTTTAGATTTTTAGACGTAGCTTTTGTGGAGAAAAATGTTCTCTATCAATTTAAATGCACTTCAAAAATTTCAAGCGATTTTTCAGTCGGATTTAGAGGCAATATGTCAACAACTATGCCCATTCGTAGGGATGGGACGTAGCGTCTTCGACTAGAGCGAAATGAAATACTTATTATAGAGAACGAAGGAAAGGAAAGGAAGAGAAAGCAACGTAAGGACATGTCGTTGATTGTTTTTCTTTCTCGCGACTATACGTAAATGTAAACGAATGTTCTTTCGTTATATCGTGAATTATTTTACTCTTCCTTCTCGTAAGACGTTATAACGTAATCCTACGTAATAATTTCTTCGTTATCTCAAATGAAGGAAAGATGATAAATGTGGTGTGTATTTATAACGTCTAACGCTGAAATAACGTAATGATCATTTCTAACGTCAGAAATGTAAAATGTCCGTTGTTACTATTGAACATTTCTAGTCGTATATTCTGAAATTAAACAAGGATCTCTTACACTTTTCATCAACCTTTCTATTTCAACTGTTAGAAGGATTATCTTGAACCTTTGCTCCTTAAAAATAAAAAATATACCTCATGAGAGCTAATCATTTCATTTCATTTGCTATAAAGGGATATTATATCATAGCATCATTAAATGTAAATTTTTAAATTACTCTGATGATTGACATCAAGGTTTTAGAGAATTTCTCCTTTACTTAGATAAAACCAATGACTGGATTCCACGATTTACCTAAAGAATTGGATAAAATTATATAAAATGCGATTCAATTCGATGAAAAGGCATTTCACTATAACTCTAACTCTAAGACAGGCGACACACATTCTTTTTTACCTTAAGTTTTGAAAATTTGTGTCTTTATTTTTAGTTCTATTGTAATATAAATATTTCTTCGATTTTTCTACCATGTCAAGAACTGATACGAACAATTCTCATTTAACATCCTCGAACACGAATGCAAATATGAATTCTTCATCTTTATCTTCATCACCATTATCGTCATCATATTCATCTCCATCACCACGGTTTTCAAGATCACCACCTATCATGAATTCAACCGGTGTGTCATCAACATCAGTACCCAGGTCGAACAGTACGGTCCGTATACGGACATTGACGGTTACTTTACGACTATTTTACGGGCGAAAGTTTGCCGTAATATCTGGCGCAGTAATACGGACCGTATTATCATGAGAGTACGGAGCACAAGCAGCCGTAAACCATGAAAATTCAGTCCGTTTTACGGTGCCGTATTACTGCGCCAGGTATTGCGGCCAAATACGGTCTATTTACTACCGTAAATATACCGTTTTGACATCGTTTACCATCGATAAACAGACTGTAAACGAGTCCGTTTTGATCAATCTGGGTAGTGAATCATTCAACAGGTACCACTTCAACATCTGGTGCATCAGTAACACCAAGACCAATAGTAAAGGCAAAACGAAGTCTAGTTTGGCGATATTTTAAACTTACTAAAAATGACCTATTGAATGTTGAATGTGTGTTATGTTCATCGATGAACTTTTTATCATAAAAAGTTCAAAATTTGAACGGCGCATGGACTGCTACATTATATTCGTTTTCGTCATCTTGTCCTCTTTCTCAATACAATTTGTAACGCGTACTAAACGTTTCATGTTCATAACGTCGTTCATTAGAAATTTTTCTTTGCTTCTGCCGATGCGACTTACGACTCTATTCGTCTAGATAGCGACTATTCTTTTTCTGTTCTGTTACGACTTATGAACGAAAGAAAATGAAACTATAACGCTTATTACGTCTTGCGTCCCATCACTACTCATTCGGTATGTATTTTGGATCTGGCTATCTCAACTAGACGCCACATCGTATTCATTTAAACATTCTATATAATAAAGTTTTTAACGGTCTTCTTAACAGTATATTATCCATTAGATTTACCTGACCATTAGTAGAAAAAATTGTGTGTTCACAGGCTTTTACTCATAAAGTCATAGCTGGTTCCTCAAAACACTATTTTTTCGACTTTTTCTGTAAACCAATACAATAAAAGCTAGTTTATCGTATAGAAAAACTAGTGCTCTTTCGAATGATGTAACATAAAGGAAATTTTATATTTAGATGAACGAAAAGAAAGAACAGAAACACATATGGTTGGAAATTTTGAGTCTGAAATATAGGACAACTCCTTTTTTCATTTTGATAAAAAATCCACAACACGAAGTTCTGATCTAAAACTAACCACAAACATACTAGGCACTGTGATTTACAAGATAGTAAAAATCACATATCTCTAATCACATTTTTTCTCAATTATAAAATAAACAAAACAATTTATTAGCCGGTCGGATAATATAGAGAGCCACTCAATCAACTCAGGATCCTGCTTTTCGCTAATAAAACGAGTTTCTGATATGAAAAGATATCATTTGAATGCCGTAAACAAACTAAAACGTAATCCCTCTTGTGATAGAAATCCCATGATCTTCCATTAGGACCCGTCAAACTTGGGCAACTTTTTGTTATAAAAAGACAAAGTTGATATGGAGCGACACTTCTCAGGAACTCTTCTAATATCGGGGATCGAGGTCGTTTATTATGAGTGAACTTTAGTATAAGAGTATTTACCGTTAAATAATGTCCAAAGACTATCGATGTCGAAGAAGAAGCAATAAATACGCTGACTGTAAAGGTAAACGAAAAGAAACAAAAGTAAAAATGTAAAGAGCGTATGTTTCATATCTCTTTTACTGCAGTGATCACTGATGCATGAATCGCCCTTCTTTGTATTTAATGGAAAAAAGAAGCACATCACGTGATAGATAAAACTTTGCATAACTCGTTTCTCTTATCCTTACAGGTACCGAACGTTACGGTTAGCAATGTATGAAGAGAGACTAGTATAAATCAATTTGTCAGGTAATTTACCCTCACGAAATACGTGTAGGTAATCATATATGAAAGACTGTAGTCAACCAATTTCTTCTTTTTCTCTCGACTAAAGGTAAGATTATATGAAAAAATGCATTTACTTCATTTCTTCATATCATGAATCGTACCGATTACACAAAAAGCACACATTCAAAATATTCAACCACCAGAGAGATGACAGTTAAGGACAAACGCTAATGACATCAAAATAAATACAAAACATTGAGAGACGGCAAAATCCATGTTACGAACAAAGCACATGGTAAGGACAAAATCTTGAGGGTGTGGATGTGGGTGTTCATCTAATATTAATCTACACTCACACCCATCAATAGATTTAAGTAAACCTCTTGAAAAATCGTATTCATCACCATTACCTATAAATGCGAAGCATTTCTATAATAATAATAATAATAATAATAATTTGCAAAGTGCACATTTTATTGATCAATATAGCAAAGATCGNAGTGAATTATCTTTAGATTCATCTATGAATGAAATTGAAAATAATCAATCGATAAAAAATATCTATTCTTACGATAATAATATCGAAAATAATTTATTTCAATATGAAAATAATATTAGAAAGAAAACTCTTCAACGACGTTGGAGTTTACTTGATATTTGGAAAACAACAATAAATAAGTTACCACCAATTGTAAACTGCATTTGGCGACAACAATTACATCGCACGGGTTCAAGAGAATTTCGTAACATTTTATTGTCTGTTAATCTAAACAAAAATTACTTAGGTTTTATTTTAAAGTACTTGAATATGATCAAACATCACCAATGAACAATAATCAAGCCAGTCTCGTACAAGAACAGCGTTATGTTGAACAAGAACGTTCAATCAATACTCACTTTGGTCTTGCTCTACTTGCTCTATTGATTTTTCCACCGATTGGTAAGCTCATTAACTCGTAATTTTAATATAGCTATTAAAATTACTTGCTATTGCTACACATTCTCTAAGGATTATTTCTCTATCGTTCAAGGTATAGTATCTATTATTCTAAGTGTATGGTTATTATGTGGTCAACAAGATCGACATTTATCTCGCAAATTTGGCAATGCTGCTTATTGGATTTCTTTATTAGCTATATGTTTTTCATTTTTCTTACTTTTAACTCTATTTGCATATTTTACTTATCAATATTTAATTAATAGGCCAATGAGAACTAAATAATATTTTACTGGCAATAGGATGCAACATTCAATAATGAAAACTATTCAAGAATTTCAATACAATATATTTTTTCAAATTAAACTCTTGTTTTTGTCTCATCAAAAGTTTTCTTCATTCATAAACAAGCTTTACAGGTGTTCAAAGTAATTGTATTATAATCAGATAATTCGTTTCAAAATACACAAACATTTATCATACTTTCATAATTTTTAAAAATAATTCATAATTCATCGTCAGAAACCTTCATCGTCAATACTTAGTTTTGATCAACCTAGATCAAGAAACGGAATTCATTATCACACAGGTTTCATCAGCTATTTTCTCAGGTATAACTATAGGTATTAATTTGCTGCAGATAACAAACGTTAATGAAATTTAATTTCAGAAGTGATGACAGGTTCATTTAGTATTATATATATACATCAAAATATGTTTTGTAGTAAACAACTTAGAGAAAATGAGATGAATCTCTTAGCTGTTATTAGGTAAAGAGAAATCTAAACTTTCTTTGCAGAATAGATTCATCCAAATAGAAATAATTAATTCAGTCGTTTTGATAACTGTGCTCGATTAAAAAAAGCGACNTTTATGCCATTCATGAGTTTAATTCACAAGTATGCATTCCTATGGAAACATGAGAAGAGTGATTTGCTTGTAAAGTCGAATTTAAATACTAACCGTTCGGGCACCAACTACCAGCTGAATATGCATGACAATTATGCCAGAAACAATTATTCGTCGATATAGTCATGAATAGACGATGGACCAAGAGAACAACAATCGAAAAATATTTCATTTTTAGTCAATTCAATGATACAGAATAATTCCAATGTTTATCATCTCTTTTTTATATCTAACAAGATATAAACGTTGTTCATAAATAGTTCAAGGACACATGTTAATGAATATATTCGAAATTTTGTTAAATTTAGATTGGTAACGGGTTTGGGAAAGAAACAACTAGTAGAATTGAGTCATGTATTGTGTATATTAGAGTAGTATAGGTTCAAATGATCAAGCAATCAATTATTGAAACGAAAAACTGTGGGTATTTTACGCGATGTGTTTCATTTGAATCGAACATTATGATAAATAAATGATGTCGTATGTATTTTGTAATATTGACTATTCATGATAGTTTTCCTCATTAGAAATTCTATGAGTCATCTGCGATAAAATATAATATTATTTGAATGAATTCGATACCACGATTTGATGATGTGTAAAGCTAGTCTACATCGAAAGTCTTTAGTTTTATGTCCAACTCAACGTCTCAGTTCAGATATTTGAATACTCTCAACATTAAAGTACCCACATTACTTATAAAAATAGTTTAAGAAAATTTCTCATTTTAAACTTGAATCGTACTAGATAATGAGAAGTAGATTTATTATTATAAAATATTATTTTTGCTTTCAGTTTTCAGTTTATCTTTCTCCTGTAGATGCTCTAGCTTGCTTTCTTTTAGGTCTTGCTGGAATAGATTGTGAATCATTTTTATGATCAATGTGCTTCAGACACAGCTAGAGTAAGGAGAACCTAATCAACACTTTTGTATGCTCTTCATGGTAGATTTTTCGAGTTTCAATTTAGCTTTTGTTGTATTTTATTAAAACTAAACTCAAGCATCTGTGTGTCATTAAGGTGCGACTAAATTTTTTAAGCGATGCTGATTCTTTTAACTTTTCATTTGCTTTTGTCAAATTGAGATGTGTTGTTTATGAATGCGTTGATTCATACGTGAATCGAGTAAATCTTGGGCATAGATTTTCCTGCTGTCATAACATTTCTAACTGGTATACAAATGATTAAATTGTTGATCGTACGAACAATTTTCGGTTTATTATCAGTGGAAATCGAAAAATTAATTCGAATTCGAGTTAAGTCTCATGTAATGATAATTGTGTTCTTTTCTGCGTATTCATAAAGATTTGAGTTCGCTATTGATAAATCAAGAAATTATTATAATACTAACATTAATAAGCTGTAGCGAGCAAAACAAGTATTCCTTGAAATCGACGAGTTATTTACTTCATGCAGCAATAGACAAGAAAAAGTAGTTTATCAGTAGGGGTGGTACGTTTACGTTAATTTAAAATTAACGCCATTAATTAACTCGTATTAAATTAAATGGTTCACCCCAATTTATCAGTACATGAAACTCTGTCTCATAGGATTTTTCTATTTGTTTCCGTATTGAATACTGTTTCTGATGAAGCACAATCATAGTTTGATTATGCAGCAACTAAATTTTGTTCTAACCATGAAGAAAAAACACCACATCTATTCAGGTGATTGTTTACTTTTCCTCTCTCTTTCTCTCTCTCTCATTCTCATTCTCAATAAGTAAGGTTTCAAATACGTTCTCTGTCCTTCACAGATGCATCGATCAATTGAATGCAACAGAGTACATACACATGTACATGCGACATAATTTCTCATCCGTTACATTTCATTCGTTTACCTTTATATATACGTATTGATAAGCATGTGTATTAATAATACTGATTAGTTTTAGCCACAACCATGACTACTGACACCAGTAAAAATTATCGCCGGAAAATTTATGCCTGTGCTTTGAAGAATGTTTCCGATCACAATGCAAAAGTTGTTCTCACTTATGAAGGCATTCCAAATGACAAGGGAGAACTCAAACATACACGTTTGGATATCGATGTAGAGAAGGGTAAAACTCGTTATCTATCCGAAAGATTAATCACTCGTTCAACTTACAACATTCGTGAAGTGATCGAACGTGTCGATGCTACTTTAGACAATGGAACAAAATTAGAATTAACAGCTCCATTCGACGATGTAACAAGTCCAACGGCTGATTGGCATTTCGTCATTGAAAATAATCTTATAAAATCAGCTGGTCCTACACCAGAATTCGGCAAATAGAATAGATGCTTTGGATTTTCAACTTATGTTTTGATAGTTAACTCTAGATATGATTGTNAGTAGAAATATTTCTTTTTCTTTTGAGGATAAATATAAGCAAATACTATCTTCTTTAGGTATTAATACTCTCTTGACTTTTGTGATAAAATCGTATTTGTCTCTAACTAGATATGCTCCACTTGAGAGGGAATTAATCATGACATTAGCGAATTATAACTTCGAGAAGTTCTAAAACGTTTCCCTACCTTGATTTTGTTTAAGTTCGAGTAATACAACAAAATCTGTCAAACTTGAATGATCATAGTAAATATTAAATATATAAAAACAGCAAAGTCATTACGTAACCTTGAAAATTCTTTTAGAAAAGTTTTGAAATACGTTAGTAGGAATAAAACTTGATTGAAAAAATGACATAGGAAAGTAAAAGTAAAGTTATGAAAAAAATCTCATTTTTCTGTATTCTTAGGAATACTCTTATGTTATTCTATGTGCACATATAAAATAGCTGCATTTTTTCGATAATTTTGCAACATATGTAATATGATTGGAATTCGACAAATATTAAAAATACAATTTTAGATGGTTCTACTTGATGAAGAACTATATGAGAAACTTTCGGTACATCATATGAATGATACATCATTATATGCATGTGTATCGATTCAAACATATCGACAACATTGAACTAGCCTCTTCAATAATAATGGTTATCAAAAGAGATTTCTTTTGTTATCGCTTTTCTATCCATGTACTGTTGGGTACACAATTTAGATATGCAGATAAGAATATTCGTGCCAGAAATGTTATGAATCGTGTGTTATTTGATTTTTTAAATCACGCGCTATCAAAACATTGATCAACAGGTTTGACTTCTCAATTCTTGAAGATGCTTCATTTTCTAGTTCTCTGGTTTTTTATTAAGTATATAAGAATGCCTAATTTAATTATATGAAAAGAAAAATCTACCAATAAGATATTAAGACTATACTATAGCTAATCTAAATAAACAATTATTACTATTGTGTTTAGAAGATTTCTTGAAAAACCACCGAAGAAATGTTCATGTTCACATCCGAATCAAAGCCACATTTAGGTTTCACTTCAATTGTACCTGCCATAGTTCCAATACACCATTCTTCTGTTGTGGCCATTGCAGAGTTAACATCTTGCAAAAACACTAAGCCTTCAAATTTATTCTTGTCATACTTGAAAACAGCCACATTACTATTATTTGTTTCACATTGGGAACTGATTATCAATGTCTTGCGCTGCTCATAAATAACTAAAAAACGACAATCAACATTAACTGTTTCTCAACAATAACAGTGTAGGTAAGAAAAAAATCTTCAAGTGCTTTTTATCGCGTTTTATTGACTCGGCTAAATCGAATTAAATTTGAATTCGTAACTTTAGAACAAGTTGTCTCCGCTAGCTTCTAAATATAGGCGATCATAAAGCTCCACTTTCATTATTTTCTCTTTTCTACGTTGATCGTAGTTTTGCAGATATATGTTTCTATTCAATTGTATGAAAACAACAAAATTATCGAACTGCACATGTAGAGAAATAATCGCGACTGCAATGATGAAAGAACATAGTAGTCACTAAACAAATACTATTTAAATATGATTCGATTCCTGTAATTATCGGTAAAAGTCACTCTCAAATATGTTTTTTCATGTACACTATTGTATAAACACAAAAAGGAACCTGTAAAATTTTAATTCATTACCTCTGTTGTCTTCACCAGGTACCGATGCAGAAATATTCATCATTTTTGAGTGTACACATTGGCCAGTTAGAGGATGCCATATCATACCCGGATTGCCGACGAGCACGAAAAGAGAATTATTCCCATGACAAATAACTTGTTGATCTTCTTGTGAGAAGACTGCGTTCAGGAGTATCAAAGCTAAACAAGTCAGTATGTTTTTGAAATAAAATGAAAAAATAAAAACATGCTGAAATCGTAGACTTACAATCATGAAGTGTACTCGAATCAGGGTCAACAAGTAATGTATCGTTTGGAAAATATACGGTTATATTTGGAGCAGCACAGTTAGTTCCGTTCAAATCAGCCTCGATTGCCCAGCGAAATGTGTGTGTTTCGATTCCTGATAGAGTTGGAAGAGGTAATGAACGTGTATAACATACCCATGCAACCACAATGCACAGCAGGAAAACGTAGGAGGTCATAAAGTTTACTAATGATGCACGAAAAATTCAATGACGAATATATTCTTAAGCTAATATGAGGGCAGCTATTGAAAGTGCGTTCTTCTGCTGAATCGGTCAATCTACATGAACTTATATAGGCATGCGGTTCTTTTTGTTCATTTTATCGAATGAAATCGTTTGTCTTATCGATGACCCGTCGATATTTTCACTTTAACCTGATGCATACAGTTCAACCCCGATAAAAAGATTATTGTTCGTCAGACTTTTCTTTCATACGATTCGACAATGGATACAAAATAGGCATCATTGATTGGTGAAATTATTCTCACATCTGACCTTAGTTCCATTGTTACTTGAGTTTGAGAGAGTTGGGCTAGATACACTACATGCAAAAATCGGATATAGTTTAATTTACTTCAATTGAAAACATTGCATCAGATTCTGTTTCTTAGTTTTGCGCATCCAAAGACTTTATAATAAATATATTGAGTAAGCACATATTTACTTGAACTGCAATGAAAACGTCAACATATTCACAATCAGTCAGCAGACATTATATTTTCAATTTATATGTGACCGGCAACGTTAAATGTAGTATTTCCGAAGTATCGTCCTATTCAAATTATATTTTTTTACATAGACATGTAATAAGTGAATTCATAACGTATGCGCTACAAAACATAAAAATGAATATGTAGAATTCGATGTTCAGTGATTTATGTTGTCAACAAAAGTAGCACAGCAACTTTCGTTAAGTGGCATCATAGCAGTTGTTTTTGCAAGAAATAGAGAGATCAAAATATTTGAATATTGAAACTACAGTAAAAACTCTGTTAATGAGGCACCTCCTATTCGAGCGCATATCTCCCCCCCCCCCACGATCGATTTTTGCTGTAAATGAACCTCTATATAATGAACACATCCCAGCTCTGAACGCTTTTTTTGGTCCCTTCAGCAAAGAAAATCTCTACATAATGAACAACGTGCAACAAAGTACACACGTGTGTGTGAAACAAGAAACAAAAATAGAACACAGCATACATTTTGAGAGTGGAGAAAATGTGTATTGATCACTAAATTAATTAACGATGTAAGTAAATTAAAGTGGCATGGCGTGACTGTTGGTATCCCATGTGTAGAAAAGTTAAAGACTCAGACTGAAACCGATTAGTTTGTTACTAAAGATCGATAAAAATCGATCAAATCGTAGTAACAAATCACACGGATTGGAAAAAAGATCTGCAAACCAGAGCAAAAAGCGTGCTGATAAAATCGAAATTTAATTACATTGAAAAGATGATGATTTATTCGAATTTTAACAACGGAATAAGTGATTTCATTCGAATTTTTAATCCTTTTACACGCCATTTTTATTATCTTCATTGAGAAAGCCTCGCTTATCCTCAATGTCACTCTCATTTTCAACATAATGTTAACTCTTCTACTCTCATTGATACATGCCTTGATTAGTTCTGGTGATCAAAACAATGCTGACCGTTTTGGAGTAATGGTATGCCAATTCATCTGCGATCTATTGATCGGCCGCATGTAAAAGAACAATGCATTTTTCTATTTACGATCGTGTGATGACGACGAAACAGACATTAACCTTCTCTATATAGATACAATCGATTCACGAAATTGAAGAGACGCTTTCGTACCATACACTTGCTGGCAAGTATGGGATCTGAATCAACGATGTTTTTCATAAAAATTAAATAGATATGTCTAATACGTAAAAGGAATAGCATTTTTTAACCTTGCGCTAACTGGGTCGATTTCTAACATGAAAAGTGCGTAGTCATCAACCGATCATACTAACCATATACTGTATACATGTAGGAGTTCAGTTAATGTAAAACCTCTATATAATGAACACCTCCTTTAATGAACACTTTTTGGAGGGTCCCGTTGGTGTTCATTATAGAGAGGCTTTACTGTATATACATTTTTAGATTCAGGTCTTCTCTTTTATTTAAAACAAAAGGTACCTCTCTGCCTATTCGACAGTCCGAGAAATCGGTACCGTACAAAAACCACCACTTTGGTGACTAACTTGCCAATAGGTCATTAAAATAAAAATTTTATGAGTCAAAAATTTGCCAGAAATTAAGGTAGCACAACACACCCATTGTCTGAAAATTTCAGTCAGATCGACCCACGAAGAACGATTCCTGAGGGGAAGCGTCCCCCTTAAGAACGCTCCGACGAAGTTTGCTAGTTTTCAACGCCTACTACTTGAATAACTGTGTATTTTAATGTTATGTGGCCGTTATTTCTTTGGTTTGTTGAGAACACTATAACGGGAAATATTTGTAGAATTGCCGTAATATTTCTCAAGAATATCAAAATTATAACTAAATTTACAAGATGTTGAATATCAAGAGAAGTTTTTACGTGAAACAGCTATTACAGTATGAAAGAGAAATCAGCAACATATTCAAGTTGGGTATGGGTGAGTTCCTTTTCATCCACACCCTATGGACCAAGTTTTCGTGGCTCGACCCAATTACCCAGGTCGTGACGGGACGAAAACCGAAACTGTTCCCGTCAGAATAGTGCTCTCACTTTCCAACAATTTTCTGTGTTTCTATGCGAGATAAGGTGATTTTGTTCGCATCTTTTCGGCCGACTTCCACAGTATCCTGTGGCTGGAATACTCGACCCGAAGTTCAGTTTATTTGTGAATTCTTACGTTTCAAACTTTAGGCAAAATACTCTTAGGAACAAAAGTCGAATTATGCTTGATCTAAAAGCGAAACTGACTGTCATTCAATTTTAGCCAGATGCATTTTGCGTTGTTCTATGAATTAAACTATGTTGAATCGAAAAATCACCACTACATCAATAATTTCAAGGCAATATTGTTGCCAATTTGAGAATAAAATGCAGTTGACTAACGAAAGTCTCATTCTTACTGAATTCTATAGGAAATGTAAACTTGTTAACGCCGATGATTTCACTTTTCAAATCGATCACATGATGTTCATTATACTTCTTGTGTGAAAATGTCCGATGGTCATGTTCTCGCTAGATATTGACTTTGTTTGCATATGAGTAATCAATCTATAGTATAATTTCAACTAATTACTATAATGCACGTCAATTTTATCAGGGATCTTTTGTTTTCTAGCGAGTACAATGCTGCGGACCAATTTTTATTTTAAAAACAAATCTCATAGCTAGTTCCTTTCTATTTAGGATGCCATTATTTGCCTCTCATGTGTTTGAATACGTCTACAACGTAAAGAGATTTTTCTTTCACTTCATTTATTGTAATGCAGAAGAAAACGAGACTTATTTTTTCCTTCCTCAATATCGTACAGAATAGAGCTTTTTTCGTTCTCTTCTTGCAACAGTTGTATAGATAAATATTGCTGTTTTTTATGCCCTGAGGAACTATCTTCTCTTTTTCTTCCACACTTCGTGATACAAAAATACATATACACCATTTCACTAGACAACATGCCAGTAAAAGAAAAATACTATGTCCA
The DNA here is from genome assembly GCA_900239745.1 of Rotaria magnacalcarata. Taxonomy (NCBI): domain Eukaryota; kingdom Metazoa; phylum Rotifera; class Eurotatoria; order Philodinida; family Philodinidae; genus Rotaria; species Rotaria magnacalcarata. The sequence goes on from OENM01000247.1 coordinate 14,075, forward strand.
TTCAGCTCATATTTATAATCGTACATCGCACTTTGTCAACCTCAAAATCTTCTACTGTGGTGAAAATCAACATCATGAACACGCAATAATACGTATGGATAAGTTAGAACCTAATGGCGGTCACTTCTTTGCTGAAACACGTGCCTATGCCAATGCACATCTTATCGTAGATAAGCATATCTATAAAATCCAAGCTGATATTAACGATGGGAAGACTCTAGAACTGAAATGGCCGTATCAAGGTTTAGTAGAAAAACACGAAAAGGAATGGCAATTCGATATTGAAGAAGGTGACATAAAATCCATCAATCCAAGGTTGTAACGGTGTTTCTTTTATTTGTAAGACTAATTAAAAGAATTTCTCTCGCAGAAAACAAATATATATGTAGAAATATTTCCGTTTTCATGTGGGTTAAAAGAAAGCGGTTCTTCTATTTAAAATAAAATTCATTTTTACCATGTAAATCATTTTAATTGCAATACGATATGCACTAGAGACAATAATAAATAGTATACCATAAATAACAGGCCAGAAAATTCGTTTGAGTTTCAAAACAAAACATGAAGAACAATATTTGAACAATTGTAAATATAGTTATTATTATTTAAAAACGAAGCAAATCGTGATGAATTAGATGCACGTGTATGCAAATGAAATGTAAGGCTATATCGAAACCTAATCATTGGAAGCTGGTGAGGAGCTGTTGTTTCAAAAAAAAGTAGCGTTTACCAAGCTGCTCATTTATTGGTTAATATTAACTTATTTCTTTCAATCCCACTATTCATTGAATAGCGAATTTGTTTGTACCAAATGAATCATTTGCAATGAAAAATAGAAAGAAATGAATCAAGATTATATAAGTTTGCAAGTACAAATATTCTTGATGTCATTATTATTTTCAGGTATGAAATAAAAATCTTGCAATAAAATAAGTAATTAGATAATTTTCGTCTTTAGTATAGCGCGTAAGAAAAAGCGATGAACATAAGTAATAATAATACACAATAATCCTCACATTTTACAAGTCTGCAAAGAAAACCGACTTTGAGATAAATTGGTAATAATTTATATTGTCATATGACTTATTGAACATACTGCGGGCATCAATTTTTGAATATGATAGAAAGCTGGTGTACCAGACATATAGGCTTCTGAGGGTTTACTCAACATATTCTTCCCTCATATAAAAAATGGAATATTTTCTCGATTTCATACCTAAAGAATAGAGACAAGAATCATTTATGAAAAAGTAATCGTTTCTAAATATGAATTACTAATCAGTGGACATCTCTAAGTATAGATAACATCAAGTATTCCTTCTATAATGATAACTGATAAAATCCTTTTCAATTCTCTCCATTAGCTACATCACTTGTAAGATAAATCCTACTCGCTCTGTTACCTTAAGAGTCAAACATGCCTAAAGAATTTGCTCTATCACGTACTGTTTTACTGTGTTGCATTTTGTAACGACATCAACAAAAACGTATCGACATTCTATCATCGTCGTCGTTTGTTTTTTGTTTTTTTACGATTCATTTTCTCCACAATAATTATGAATCAGCCATCCTATTTCACGAATGTCTGACTCACCGTGTCGATCGCTCTATTTCTTTTCTTTTTTCTTTCATTCTTCCGTTCTCTCTTCTAAATGTCTAACTAAAACGAGAGAAAAATTACAAACCGTTGAGTAATTCTTATATTTACTTACATCGCAAAAAAACACATCGCACTCATTCCTCAGAACTTCCTATGGCAGAAACACAAAGACAAAACGCGTCAGTTCCATCATTAACGACGCAAAAGCTACCAGTGGTTCGCTTTAATATCGATAAACAATGTCCTATTCAATATGTCACTGTCTATAACGATCGGGCAGAAGTCACACGAATTCTACGACATCATTTTGACGACGAAGGCACATATGAACTTGTACTCGATGGGTTTTCTACATTTGTAGATGAGACATCGTTGCATGTTAGTGGGGGAACAGGTAAATCGTGCACCATTCTCGAAGTATCGTATCAAACACGAAGTGAACAGGTCGCTCCACCATCAGATTTGTCATCTCTCGACCAAATTCAAAATCAATTAGAAAAGATTCTCACTGAAATAGAGATACATAAACGCGAATTAGCAAGAATCGTCAAACAGCGTGCCTGGCTCGATGGGCGTTCTACCAAATTAATGAATCAAGATGGACCGTGCACGAGTAGTGATCTAGACAATATGCAGCAATTTCTCGAGTTCTATCACAAAACACTATTGAAACTCGATGATCAATCAGCGCTTGAAGAAGACGAAATCAAGAAATTAAATGATCGCCATGAAGCTCTAAATTCTGAAATCAATCAACATGGCGCTACAGCTCAAGTGAATCAACGAAAAACTTGTCGAGAAATGACGATCGTCGTTCATGTCGCTGATGGTAACATTGATGTGGCACTCGAAATATCCTATTTGATTGGTAACTGTTCTTGGACTGCTAGCTATGATGTTCGAGTGAGTAGTGTCGAAGCGAATCGACAACGAACACAACTCACTTATTATGGAATAATTGTAAGTAATCGATTGTAAAAAATAATGTCTAGATGTGAGTCTGATACTTAATTAATTAGGTAAACAAAAGTCAGGAAAACTGGTATGATGCAAATTTCTCGTTGTCTACCGCAACACCATCTTTGGGTGGAACTCCACCAAAGTTAAGTACACTCAAAATCGATTATTGCAAACCATCGCCATTGGCTTATCACAGGAAGGGTTTTGAATTACAAAAATTGATGAGTATGAATAAGTATAGCCTTGGAAATGCGTCTGTTATGTATAAGAGTGACAGTATTCAGAGGAAACGCTCGAAAGGTGCATTTATGTCGATGCGAGGTAAATCCTCTCTTAACTATGACCCAACCATCGAAGACGAAGACGAAGACGATGAAGCTTCTGCAACTCAAGTCAATGTTCTCACATCTACAACTGAAGCCAGTATGTCTAGTACGAGTTTTGTCATTCCTCGCCGATCAACAATCGATTCTGACGTCAGTATTCATTGTTGTCATAATCAGATGTTTATGGTATTCTTTATTTATTCTAGGGAAAACCACACAAAGTCACTATTGGTGTTCTAGATCTCACCTCAACGTTTACATATACTGTTGTACCAAAACTGTCACTTCATGCCTACCTCAAAGCATCAACAGTAAATACATCGGATAAACAACTTCTAGCTGGATCAGTATCTGTCTTCATGGACAACAATTTTATTACACACAGTTCGATCGAAAATGTTTGCATTGGTGATACATTTGAGCTACCGCTTGGTACGGATGCTAGTGTCAAAGTGGAATACAAACCAGTAAAGAAAATGGTCGACAAGCAAGGTTTCATTTCGAAAGTTCATCATGAGACCGTTCATCATGAAACTCACATTGTTAACACGAAAGCTACTGAGACCACAGTGTTCGTCTATGAACAAGTACCTCTATCTTCCGATGAGAAGATCAAAGTGAAGTTGATTACACCAGATATACGACAAAAAGAAGTCGGACGCAACTGCACCGTAACACTGAACGATAAGAACAATTTGGAATGGAAATGTGTTTTACAAGCGCGCGGAGAATATCGATTTCCTTTAGAATTTGTGATGGAATGGCCAAAAGAGAAACGTGTCGAATTCAAGCAAGAATAGCAGATAACATTTTAGAACATTTTTCTTGTAATAGCACCGAGTTTTATTCTATTATCATGTTCGAAATATATTTATACTTGAAAATGAAGTCACGAAAAACACGAATATGCATGTTTTGGTTTGAATTCAATTATCGAATAGTTCGTATTAATGAAACTGTTATATACAGGGTGTCCCAAAAGTAACGAGACAAAGTTTTTTTTTCGATTTTTTTCTTATAGAACGTCATCTAGTTCTCATATTTTTACCACAGATACTAGATGACCTGCATTCTGGTGCACAGCATACCATTTTACAATGTCAATCCTTTCAGATCTCGACAAACGAGAACGTACACTCATGATTGAAAAAAATATGAAAAACGCAGTTAGAATTAGAATTGCGAAAAAAGAAACATAATAAACAGAGCACAAAATGTGAATCGTCTGATAGAAGAGATGACCATTCGTATTGTTTACTACAGACGTCACCACTCGTACATATATAAATACTGTCAAAGACTAGGTAGTATACGTTACGAGAGTGAAAAGTATAACTGTTGAGTATGTTTCTATTTCTTCGGTANTACTATATTTGTATGCATTTGAATAAATTACTAAATTCAAATATTGTTCATGTGCTAGATCTTCCACTTATGTCATCTAGTATCTGTGGTAAAAATTTGAGAACTAGATGACGTTCTATAAGAAAAAAATCGAAAAAAAACTTTGTCTCGTTACTTTTGGGACACCCTGTACATTGAATTGAGCTAATTTAACAATATGAGTAATAGTATAAATCCTCATTACATTGACGAGCTAGTAATGTACCAATTTATTTTCATATTACAATGTGACAATGTCTAATATATGTATCTCTGCTTTGTTTTTATACAAAAATAGAATAGATGTGTATTCAACTGAAGAAAATATCGGAAACAAAAAACAAACAAAGACTACAACACTACGGACTCGAATGGTATATATATATATATGTAAGACAATACAGGAGCACCGTACTATTTTGAATATTATCTACTCGGAGTAATATATTCCTTTTTAAGATGACATTTGAAATTGATTTGCCCACCATGATTCAACATCTTTTTGTCCATGATTAAAATTACTTGTTTGCCATGAACGCCATGGATAAGATTCATCGCTACTTAAAGTCAAACTAATATTTTGTTGTACCGGTTGTTGAACTGGTCGTCGTGTTGCTCCTTTAGATTCAGTAGTTGTATCACGAATACCTGCTTGTGCTCGATAATTTAAGTTCTAAATTGAAAACAAAAAACAAAGCTATGAAATAAAAAAAAAGAAATCAGTAGATATAATAAGTTACATTGAATTCGTTTGAAGGTGTTGGTAATGTCGTTGTTCTATCAAGTTTCTTTTTGACAACATCTTTTTGTGTTGGTTGCTGTCGATCATCGAGAGTTTTTGTTCGCCGTTCATCTTCGCAGCCTACATGATCTATTGTCTTTTTTAAAGATTCACTAGTTGTTATTGCTTGTGCTTCACGAAAAAATGCCAATTCATTACTACGTTGTAAGTTTTTTATAACATTTGTTTGATCCTTTGCTTTGATACGTTTCAAACATTTATTTAGCCAATTTCGTATTGTTAGTTTCGCTACTTCTTCTTCAATTAAATACTCAAGTTCTTCACGAGCAAGTAATTCTTCAAATTGTAATGATTTACGAATATCAACTGAGCGATAAGCCAACATACTAATAAAAGAAAACAAACTCTATGAGTACAATATCTGCAGGATTAAAATCTGAAATGCGAATTAGTTTTTCTGTTTTTGGTAGGAAATCCCTAAGTAGCTAATATTTTTAGTTTGCCTACGCTAGGATGTATTTCAATAGCTATGCCTGTCAAAATCTTCAACTGTATTTCCAAAGTACAGAAAACGAATAAAACTTCATTTTAATACTTACTTTAGTACATCATGAAATGTTACATCGTTACCATTATTTAATTTTTCAATTTCATAACACATATGTTTGTAGAGTTTTTCTGCGTCGACTTCTAATCTTCCCTATGAAATACATTACATGGTTGTATGCTGTAGAACGAAATAGTTCGTTTATATTTACTCGAAGCAATCTTAATAAAAATTTGACACGTCGAGCTGGTATAATACCTTTCCGTCCAGTATCAATCATATTCCAAACTGTTTGAAAATGTCGAATATCCGTATAACTAAGTAATGCATCTTCTTCATTGGAATAGAACAACGAAAAATTCTCCATAATAATAGCCACAAGAAGATTCAATACGATATAAGTGATTATAATATAGAACGAACAAAAATAAAGTATAGATGCTGTTGAATTTCCACAATCACTTTCCCAATAGGATCCGCCACGTGTACATCGCGGTGGTACAACCATACAATCATGCATAATTTTATTCCAATCTTCACCAGTAACAATTCTCATTAGTAGAACGATAGCATTAGGTACTGTTTTAAAATTCGCGTGTCGTCCAAGTTCAGGACCAAATTTAACACAACCAAAGAGTATAACGCCAGCAAAGGCGTATACTAACATAAGTAAAAACATACCAAGAATAATAAAAAATGATTTAAAAAATGATACAATAATCGTTAACATAAGCATTTTCAGCGTAGCCTAAGAAAGTGAAATAAAAATAAAATAAGTTCAAAAATATGTGTTAAACATTCTTTTCGAGAAGAAAAATTTAAGTCAATAAAAAAGATAAAATAGTGAATTCTTCGTTTCTTTCCTTTTTTTTACATGCGCTTCAGCTTAAAATCTGCAAGTAAAACCGATGGACAAAGTTTAGTTGGGTATGAGAGTGAATATAATTATGATGTATGAATCTAACGAAAATCTATTCAAAATAATAAATCAAGCACTACAACAAAAAAAGCAGAATATTTAAAGATTAAAGTCATTTAGGAAAAACAATTATTTTACAGTTTAAAAATTCTTCGATCTAAAGATGTGAGAAAAATTATCTTAGTCTCCATGAGTGTAATATGTTTTCAGATTTTGTAGATTTATATACCCATCTTCTCTTTACTAACACCTTCGTCTCAACATTTTCATTCTTGAACTACATACTGATCATTCGTATACATGTCAGTCTCTTTTCTTTGTTCGTTTTACTTACATGTTTTCCAGCAATAGTAAAAAATCGAAGTATGATAACAGTAAATCCAAACGTATTACTAAATTCTTGCTAGAAAAGAAGTCACATTTGATTTGAATCACTAAAAAATGTAGTTTTGTTTTTTTCTTACTAGTTCAACTTTGCTAATAGAAATAAAATTTAATACAATCCAACCAATGCCAAGTATAGTAACTAATAAATCGAAACGATTACGACGTGATTGCCAATAACCAGCAAAGCCAAGAGCAATACATTTCATAACAGCTTCAACAAGAAATAAAAATGTAAACAACGACGATATTAATGCTGATATCTGTGTAATTTTTTCATTAGCTTTCCATGGCTTATAAAGTAATGCACAATTGAATAGAACAAGTACAGCAGAAGATTTTTTAAATAATTTAGTTTGTGTTATATCGAATACATAGGAACGAAATTTATTGTTTTCTGGTCGAGGTGGTGTACGTAATGGTTGTGCAAGTTTTATACGACCTTTTAAATCCATCCAACGACGTTGATCAACTGTTAATAAAGCCGTTCCCTGAAAAAAAAGCACTCTACCAACCGTGTAAAAATATTTGAAATAGATACTTTATTTTCTGAATAATTTGCAATAACGACACCGACAAATAAAGTTAAACCAATTAATGTACCAATAAAAACAAATATATGAACAAATATAGCATGTTGCTAAAATAAAGTTTCTCTCAGATCAAGCTAACATAAAACAATAGTAGAAAAAAAAAAGTTTACTTACTGGACCCATACGATCCATGATAATATCACGAATTTCAAGCCATCCTTCCAATGAAAGAACTTCAAAAAGAGCTAACATTGCACTACCGATGTAATCAAAATTAAAATTTTGCGGATTAGCCCTAGAAACAGTATTTATTGACAAGTGAAAATAGATAAAATTTAGTAACATACCATACGCGAGGTACTAACATAACCGGATCAGCTCCACCAACATTCATTTTCGATACATAAAGTTCTCTCATAAATGTTCCATGACATAACGTCTAGAAATAATTAGTTTGATTCATAGATGGAAAGAAATTCTAATTTAACGTACTCGATTATTGTAATAATCTCGATCATTACAACGTGCTAATCGTCCACCGATAATTTGAACACCAAAAATAGCAAAAATAAACATTAATACAACGAGCAAAATGGATACCTAGAAATAAAAATAAAAAAGGTTTACACTTGAGATAGAAATATCTCATCGATTGAATAGTGAAATCTCAAAAGAATATCTTCTGATAGCTATGTCATTGGTTTGATTTTCTATGCAAGACAAATAGATTTATTGCATGCAATCAGTCGGTTGTGTTGAAAATATCATAGTGTAGTCGGGCAATGGAATGAAGAAGCAAATGAAGAATTAGAAGAGAACTAATTCAAAGCATATTAATTGAAATTTTTAGAAATTCTTCTGTATTTTGAATAATTAAACTTACATGTTAAAGAAAGATTTTCAATGCAACTAACAATTATACAAATTTCACTCCAGATTTCTATGCAGTTCAAAATATGATTTCGAAATTAGAACTGTTGCTTCGATTGCCTTAAGTTCGAAACACCTTTCCACTGATGTAGAAAAATCAGTCAACTATACAAACTAATAATACTTGTAAATCAAGGAATTCTGTTAACATGAGATTTGGTAAACGGAACTAAATTAGATACTAATACTATGAAGGACCTCTATTTGCCCAGATAAATCAATCAAAACATTTGGTGGACAGAAGTAACAGTAAAGTATGTAACAAAAAAAAGTAATTATTCAATGCTTACCAATAGAATTTCTTTAAATCCCCGACAAACTTCATAGACTACTTTTCTCATGTCAGGTACCAATATAAAAATTCGCAAAGGTCGTGTTGATCGAAGAAGCATAAGAAATTGAGCAACGCTATTTGCAGGAACATTTCGTGGTAGCCAACAGAGGAAAATAAGACCAACAAAAAAAACTGCTACATCTGTAGCTCCGCCTATGTCTCGAATTAATGCTTTTGGTGTAAAAAATAAACCATGGGCAAACACTTTCAATGTTAATTCAACACTCATAAAAATAACGAATACATATTCTGCTACCTAAATGAGCAAAAAACAACACATAAATGAAACAAAAACAAAAGTATTTATCTACTTGTAAAAATGGTTTATCGACAACTCGATTGCTAGGTGTTTCAAATGACATACTAACTGCTGAAAAAACTGTTACAACTATCATAATCCAATCAAGATATGTAACCAAGCCAAGAAATTTACTAGAATAAGAAATTGATCAATTGATGCATAAATAATTTCCAAGAAACAACACTTACTGTGCTTGCTTATATCGACTCATTTTTGATTCTTGTCCAAGACGATCTTTTGCGTTCACATTATAACGAGCTTCAACAAGAAGTTGACAAAATTTTCGAAAATTACTTTCACGTGCAATGGCAAATAGAGGCGTATCGAAATATGGATGATTTTCGCGAAGATCTTCTTCTTGTTGATTTCTATAACAAAACAAAAATAAATACAAAATTTTTCCATTATTTTCTCTCTCTCTCTCTCTCTCTCTATACATATATATGTATATGAGCAAGGTTATTGGTGTGCAGCATAATTAAACTTCGCTGTTGCATTCAAGAATTTCCGTAGAGCTAAACTTTAGATATTAAGTTACTCATTCGACTTCCGAATAGTGGCGGAGCCAGGATTTTGGGCTAGGGGGGGCTGAGCCCCCGAAAAAAATTTTCGTGAATTTTTTGAGAATTTGAAAGTCATTTTGGATTTTTTTTTTGGAATTTTGACAATTTTTTGGGGTTTTTTTCGGATTTTTTGAGGATTTTGAAAGCTTTTGTTAGATTTTTGAAATTTTTTTCAAAATTTTTTTGTTTTTTTGAAGGTTATTCTGAAATTTTTGAAGATTTTCTGGATTTTTTGGGGGATTTTGAAATTTTTTCTCGATTCTTGCGGGAGATTTTGAGTTTCAAAGCTGGCAACGCTGGCTAAAACATGAAATTGCAAACATTACTACATATTTATATAAAAAAATGCATTTTCTAAAATCTCGCTAGGGGGGGGGGG
>OENM01000247.1:24026-42638 GCA_900239745.1 Rotaria magnacalcarata
CGCTGTAATCAATTTAACTCGTGTTACCTTTTTAATTCCGCTTGTTGTTTTCGATATTGAAATACTTTAATATCATAATCGTCTTGATTTCGACCGTGCAATGCACCAACATCTCCATTCTCGCGTAAAACATGCACCGGCTTTGGTCGATAACCAGATCGACGCATGGAATTTCTGTTTAAATACAAAGAAAAAAATTTAAATCAATCATTGATTTATTGTTTGAATTATTTTACTTTCGATCAAGTCGAATTTTATTTTGTTGTGCGAATATTGATAATTTATTATCAGCTATACTTGCCAAGTGCACTTGACTGGCATCACCACTTAGTAAACGTTGATTAGTCGCATTTCTAGAATAATTATTTGATTATAAATGAAACCAAAAAATAATAATTGAAATTAACCTGATAATATTAGTGACAGCTGTTCGCTTCATAGTTTCACCTGTTGGTCGATATTCAGGCAAATGTAAGGTTCTAACTGTATGCTTTTTATTGTATATATTCATTGAGAGTTCAGCTGGATATGTATATATGTCATCTTGATTGAGGAATTGACGCATAAAACTGTCACGAATTTTCGGAATCATAAACTCGTGAGGTAAACGTGATAATTCAATCATTTGAGGATGATCAGGGAAACGTTCAAATACACGTAAACGCCATGGAAGCTTCTGTTGAGTTTCAGCACTAGCCTCACGTGTTTTTAACTGAAAAGAAATAATGAAAATATCAGACTGAACAAAAATTACTCTGATCTCTCTCTATAAGAATCAATCTCATAGATTTAACACGATAAAAATCATTTCCTATTTTTCTGTTCGTTATTGTGATAAGCGTTCATAAAGTTAGCCAATAGAGAATTTCGATACTTTTTACTTTTCGTCAAATAAACTCAATTTTTTTTCATAAAGCAAAAACCTCAGCATATGCAGGGTAGACTAAACAGTAGCAAATGTTTTTTTTTCTTACAATTTTATATACAATATACATTACAGAGATGTTTATATTATTCATAATAGCACTAGATATATTTCTGTAAAAATCAAGGTTTTACTAACAAAAGCAACATATAAACTATATTAGACGTAGAGCAATCAAGATATTTTTATTTTGTTTTCTTATTTTTTTAGAAAGAGTCACAATTTTAGGATTCAACTCCGATATATTTAGTATGTGGGTATCTTATTTAGATTCTAAATATGTTTAGGTTCAGTCATTCATAGCAACAACAAAAAAACCTTCATCATTAGAATATTCTGATTGACTCCTCTATTGTGTACATCCATATATTTTTATTTCTCAATTCTATTATTGTGGAGTGCATATCTGAATAATCGCTATTCTATATCTCAATGATATCTAAAACTTTCGTACTCATATTTTGTTGATATTTAGAACAGATGTGGAATAATCTTATAGGTCAACTGTAGCATATCAATAATATGTGCATTTATTGTCAAGTCATTAATCTACGTCAAAATCTTACTTCTTATCACTATTAATCTTTCTAATTCGTTCTATGGTTGTAAATGTTCCAACTGTGACTGATGATCTATCCATACGGATAAACATTATATATGTAATTACATAGTAAAAGAAGTGTTAGTATAATCTTTGTCGGATTAAAATGCAAATTACAATATTATTAATCTTCGTAATAATAGAGAGATCATTTTATTCTATATATTCTTTTGTTATCATCATTGTACTGAGATCTTCAAATATTCAATGAAGATTTAATTCATATATTCTAAACGTGCATTGTTAATATACGACCTGTGATGCAAGGAAAGGCAGCGTTATCAAGGTGTCTATCATTTATATGATGAATCATCGCTAACTTATCTGTCCTGTTAATTGAGGAGTTCAATGTTTAGCCTTTAGATTTCAACACTTTCGTGGATCCTATTTCACAATATCAAGAAAAATCTCATATAATGCAAACCTGCTTTATCATTTTTACGTCTTCATCAAGTTCAAGATTATCCAAAATGACGGCAACGAAAAGTGAAAGCACGATCTAATAAGAATGAAAAACAAATAAAGTGAATCTTTAATCTATTGACATCTTAAATAACAGCACATCAAAATAAGCAAAAACACGTAGACAATATCAATTTTACAAAATATTCTCCAGTTCGCATACCAAATTAATAGCAAGATGATAAACAATAAAATAAATAGCAACAAACGGTGCTAGATCTTGAATACTATATAACATTGTGTAATGCATAACATCAACCCATCCTTTCTGTGTTAAAACTTGAAACATGGACATAAATGCCTATATGAAGCAATCATCAAAAAATAATGCAAAATAAAATTCATCGAAATGGATTTTCAAACAGAAAAGAAAACTTTCTTGCTTCTCATGCTCATGCTAAACAATCTTTCGAGAAAAGGAACTTACAGAATTAGTCAGTAAATGAAAAAAAATAAAGAAAAGTGCTGTTAGACATAAAAAGAATATTCCAAATTCGTAAACTTCGTCCATTACTGAATACATCACTTCTGTCCAACCATCATTCATAGCGATACGAAACATAGACATGAATGCCTGAGAAGTATTTTATTATACAAATACAACATCGAAAAAAACAATAGACTTACACGTGGAAATGTTTCAAATTGTTTAAGACCTTGTATGAAGCAAAATAATTGCATACTAATCGATGATGTTATCAATAGTAAACACATAGTAAATAGAATTAAACTACCAAGTTTTTTACCCGGACCAAAAATCTTGACGAAAAAAAGAAAAAACAAGAAAAGAAATATGAATTTTCACTTTCTTTTTCAAAAATAAAAAGGAGATTTATTTACTTTATTAAGAAAATCTTCGAGTAAAGGACTTGATTTCAGTAGACGGGCAACACGAAGAACTTGAAAATATGTAAAAGCACTTCGATATAATTTTGGATAACAATGAATTGTTGTTCCGACAGCTAGCATAAATTCAAATTTAAATATTGATCGACGAATATAATTTTTAAAACCCATCGCAAAAATTTTAAAAAGTGCTTCCAAATCAAAAATTAAAGTAAACAATAACTGAAATTTAAAAAAAAAGTCAATGCCATTAATATTATTATTATTTTTGCTCGGAAATTTAATTTCTACCTCGATTTTATGATAAAGTTTAAGATTTCTTTTATCCATTTCTTCATTATGTGTATGTTTGATAGTTGCTGTGAAGACTGTATTAGCAAGTACAACAACCATTAGAATCGTTGTGAACACAGGTGATTGAGCAATTTTTAAAAATATAGCTGGTGCTACACCTTTCTTTTTGCTTTCGTCAATATTGACTAATCTTAATGTGTTATCATCGGTTTTTTGAAGTACCTATATTAATATTGAATTTAAATTTAAATTCAAACTAAGCTGTTTTTATACTTTTGTTGCTTCAACGTCTGATGTAGCTCCTCGCGAGCCCCACATTTGTTGGAATTGAACACGAATTTCAGCAAATGTTTCGATGATAACGGCAATAAAAACGTTCTAAAAATGAAGATGAGTTTTTCTCATCGAATTTCACATATTAATCATTTTAGGGAACTCTATGACAATCTAATATATCTCATTTGTGTAAGTCTTCTGCAATCATAGAAAGTTAGAGAAAAGAAGAATAGCTCTTCTATGACTTTTTAAATAGCTGTAAATAAATTACAGTCAATTCAATGAACAGTAATTCTTCAAGTAGAACTTTCTTTCTCTAGATCTGTTAATAACGACGTTTTAAATGTTCACAATAAACAACTTCGAATCAATAGAATATTAAAGAAAGAATTGTAAAATTTTAAATCGACAAAAAATTTGATTATTTCATTACGGAAGACAAAACGGTTGCAAATTTACCACGTGCTCAATAATATTTTAATAGAAAATGAGATCTGATCAATTTATATTATAGCTTTGAAATATGTTTTTTTTTACTACAATCCAGTTTATTTACCGTAACTTGAAAATCCACTACTAAGAATAATACAACATTTTATGCTGTAATTAACTATAAAATTGATTCATAGACGTAGACCTGAATATTGTTTTGTCAAATGTTAACTATGAAAAATTCTTCTATTCTATAGCGATAGCTAAATTTGTTTTTCCAAATAAAATCTACTAAAAACTAGACTATTTGAAACTTACTTTTACAAGCCACGCAAGAAAAAAGATCAATGTGATAAAATAAAAGAATGCACGCCATGATGGAAGACTATCAATAGCTCGATACATAAGAAAAACCCATCCTTCTTGACTAGCCGATTCATAAACCGAGAAGAAACTAGTTGCTAATTCATCAAAACCATTATAACCACGTAAATTTCGTTGAATTTCAATTTTTTCACAATGAAAATTTTTTGGACAATGAAAACCATCTTTTGTTGGCGAACAATATGTATCGGGTATCATTAAATCTGACTTTGTCACGTTACTTAAAAAGTAAAAAAAAGTAAAGAAAAAAAATTTTCTCTTATAAATTCATACTTTGGATTAGTATCGGTTCTAACACAATGGAATGTGAGTGACCCAAAAAATTGTACCCCCAATATGGCATATAAACTCATGAAAAATAGAAAGAATACTGTTACATTATAAATTTGTGAACTCGAACGTCTAAATAAGAAATAAAAACAACATAATTATTTACATCATTACTAATGATTAATTTTAACATACTGAAGAATAGACTTAATTTGGCTTTTTGGTAATTCGAATTTGAGATATGTCTTAAGAACTTTGATAAGAATAAATGGACGTGGCGCACGAATTATAGTGAAATATGAATATTTATTTATGATACCAATTAATTCGAATGCCTACAGATAAAAAGACAAAAGGAAACTTCTTAATATAAATAGCAACAACGAAAAAACTTTACTTGTAAGATTATAGAAAAATAGATGTTTAAAACCATGATAGCATCAAAATGATTCCACCTATCATGTAAATAAGATGAATCACCGACTAATACTCCTCGAGTTTTCATTTTTGTGGCTGCTTCAATCGTTAATATAATTGCACAAGTTATATCGATGATAAATGTTGCATATTGCAGAGATGGATGATATTCAAATGTTTTTGGTGTATTCATACACGTTGAAATAAAACTTAGAAGACCAGTAAGACGAAATAAATCTTTCGCAAATGGCTTATTCGTCCATTCAAGATTACCGCCTGTTGAATCTTCTTGGCTATAATCCATTAATGGAACAAAATCGCTACGGAAACTTTGCTTTCTCATCAATGTTATCATCGATGAAATGGCAGCGCCAGCCGATGAGGCTGTTGCTGCCATTCTATTTTTCTTAGATTATTTGTCTACAAGAAAAAGACAAAAAGAAAAATATCGACCGACTGATGATTAGTACGATATGCCAAGTCAAGAAGAAAGACAACAAAACGAATTCCATACGAACTAATACGGACAGAAGAAAGATATTTTTTGACTCATGATTATTTTTTGCTAGTATTTATTAAATAGAGTAGTATGCATAAAGCGTTACTTAGCTATGAAATAAACGAGAATCTCTCTTGAGTCAAGTAGCACATTCTGTTGTTGTCGTCTTTTGGCAACTAAAAAAAAGAAGAAGAAAAAGAAGATGATGATGACGATGATTATGATGACATCGTTTTTGTTTGCTCGTGTTCTTCGTTTTATTTGCTTCGATGCAAACAAGAAAAGGCAATGTGCATGAGATAATTTTAATCCTGCTCGTCAATTGACTTTTCTCGTCTTCCCACCATCTTCTTTCTATTCTCTGTTTCCTCTTAGACGAGTCTTGTGGGACGTTACATCACATAGAATGATGTCGGGTAGTACGCGAGGGAGAATTTTAAATTGAATCTTTATGCTTCTAACAACAGGAAGTAACTTGTCTGGTAATATTGCAACTTGTATGTTCTTTATTAAAAGAACGTAAAAAGAAGAGGTTAACACAATAAGCTGATTTATACTACGGAGGAGCATCAACAATAACAATTATTTTAAACATATTTTTTCCCGTGTCTATCCTGTTCGCATGCCATATATTATTACCTTCGTCTGATATGTATATATATATAAACATGTAAGACCACGTGAATCGATTGGGATCAAATTACCAGTTATTCTTCTACTATTATTTACATGTATAATGTTATATACATGCATATATTCTTGAAATTATTGTCTTATTTCTGTGATTTTTCAAACCTTGATATGACTGATTCATTCGAAATTATATGAAAAGAAATCAAAGAATAGAACCTAATGAAGAAAACGATAATAATAAAAAAAATAAAAAATAGAATTTGACTAGTTCATACAAATAATTAGTTAACTCTCACACACACACATATATATATATATATATATATATGTAGATACAAAAGAACGATGATAGTAAGAACCATAAAAGCAGGAAAATGAGAAAATAAAGAACAGTGTTAATTTTCTTTCTACTATCTGTTATCTGGAACGTGCTATTCTCTTCAAAGAAGTAACGTCAAATTTGCTGATGAACAACTTACATAAACACATGCATAATATCTAGAAGCAACTATCTTTCTATCTTCATTTCTATTCGTCTGTAATATTAGTTGAAGAGGCATTATAAGTAAAAGAAATAGATGTGAACGTGCATGAATGTAGCAGAAAATATAATAAGACCAACCAGCTTTGCTCCATCCTACGAGTGGTGATGCCAATTACATGACGATAGCACTGAAAGAACAGCGAGAAGACGAACATAACATAGATCGTATCTGAATTGTAGTTGGAGAACTGTGTGAAGAAGAACGAAGAATGGAACAGATAAAGAAGAAAATCTATGTCTCCTGTGGCAAAACTTCCCGAACAGATCTAAAAGATGAATAGAAAAGAAATTACAAAAATCTATAATGGAAGTTTCATGAGGCAGAACCCTATTTCTATATATATATATATATATTTATTTATTTATATATTTATATGTGTGTATATTGTAAGAGAGCAATGTCTATAGTGAGCTCTTCATTGTTTTCTCATTCTTCTACTTTTGTTTGTAACCACTTCACGAGAATATTACTTCGAACCAAAATAAAATACTATCATAACCTAATAAATTGAGCCACGCAAAATCTACTCTTGTCTAATTGTCTGAAAACACAAAAAGTGATATAACTTTTCTTCACATAATACAACCTATATAATTCTCATTCAATAGAACTTTCAAGATTCTTCTCTTTGAAGTTAAAATAAAAATATTTTAAGAGCTAAAAAAATGTCGTTCTTTTTTTCTCTTTATTCTTCGAGTTTTTTTCATCTTAGCTTTGCATATGTTATTCATTCATTCATTCATTCCATTGTGGAACAAACCACTGATGTTGATTGCAAAAGAAATTTTGCGTAGACAATTAACGAGTACAAGCAAAAGGAAAAGGAAATACGCATCAATCATTTTTCTTTTTGCCGATAATAGAGAACCCAAGAGTCAAATGTTAAGCATAATCGAAGAATCAATTCGTTATGCCCGCCCGCATACTATATTATCAGAATGTAACTCAAAATGTTTTAATCACATTAATATTATACAAATGGATGTGAATATAAAATAGCAAAACCTTTTCTTATGTTTTTCTAAATAAATAAACTATGATATCAACGTATTCCAAATAGACCGAATTACAATGGGGAGTACTCAATTAGAATCTAGTGACATCTATGTACCTTAATAAATGAATGGCACGTTTTTTTCCGCCAACGATTCTATTCCGAACGAAAAGAAAAATCACATAAAGCCATATATGCGTTGCACAGATTAATACATATCATTCAAGAAATTCACGGCTTCTCCCTAAAAGATTTCTGGATACATAAAAATTAGGAAACCAATAGAATGCGGTGCATAGCTGCAAATCGGTCAGTGCTTACAACACTTGATCAAAATACGACACTTGCTGACTATGATGGCACGAATTGTACAACAACGACTAATGATATTGATAGTACGGATATTGTTCAATTTGCCGATGGATGGTATTCTTATCCTGATCTTAATACATTCGATAGTCATGTACTCCTCGGTACACTTACACTGCGCGTTCGTATTCATTTGATTGTATTTTTTGCGATGTTCACCATTTTTTCTTCTACAGAATATCAAACCATCAAAAGCTCTCTCACCATGGAATGCAAAACTAGATAATTCGACTACTATTCCTCTTACTGAAATCGGTATGTGGTTCATTCAGTGGCCGCTATTTGTCGCTCAAACTGAATCTCTTTTTCATATAGCTACGCGTCAATTAGAAGCATTATTTAATTTGTCACAGCTACTTTTTGGCTTAGCTCGAGGTGAACAATCAAATTATACATTTCGCGATTTACAATTGGGTCATCCACCACGCAGATTTCGCGAAGCAGGATTCAATAAATTCCGTAAGCATTTATCACAGTTCTATCGGTTGAATATGAAATATGATTGATCATCTGTTTAGCGAATAACAATGGGTCCGCTGGTTTCTTTGGTACTTTTCAACTCATCGTCAATGAAATACTCAAATCGGGCGCCATAGATATTGTCTATATGATGTACAAAGTAAGTTTCGCATTACAACTGTTACTCGACAATATTTATTCTATTCAAAAGGATCCTCGTATTCGATGCGTCAAACAAAAATCTCTTGATTTATTAACGAATATAACGACCCTCAATGAAATCGGATATTTTATTCTTGATCGCTATTGTCAATTTCTTATTCAACTTATACAAGGCATTCGTGATGGACATTTAATTGAAGAAAAGATTCCATCACTATCCGTTCTCATACGTCTATGTAAAGTCATTGTTGAGAAAAATCTTCTTAATCATTATCAACACTTGATTGATATGCAATTCATTGATATACTGATTGATCTTTTCGAATATCAACAATATAAAACAAACGAATCGATAGTTTATTTTATAAAATTTGAATCGCTTGCTCTTCAATGTCTTTATATAATGTTACAATGTGCTTCGCATGTTGATATGTGGTCAGAAAGTAGGTTGACAACAAAACAGACTTGTCTTTTTCTTGAATCAATTAATATTCTTTCTTTTTTTCGCTCGTCAATGATAGAAGCTCAAATACGTTTAGTAAATTATTGTTGTACAATATTGTACAAATCAATTTTGGATGATGATGACAAATGTGACGATTACTCGAAACGAATAGAAATCAATCATATATTGTATGCTGAACAACACGAAATGATTCATTCGTTAAGTTATAGTATATTAACATTTCTGAGTATTGTTCGATGTCGAAAAGAGATCGGAAGGTTCTATCGCGAAAATGAACATTTCCGAGAATTACTCAATGCAATGAGACAAAAGTATAATTCAAGAAACGAATATCTCTCACGGGATTCTTCAATATCATCTGCGCTTGATCAACTTATCAATAGTATGTTCGATCTGCATGAACTGAAAAAGAAAAAGAAATATTACTATCATCGGCATATTCATCTTCATTATTATCACATCTTAGATTTGTCGCGTTTGCAAAAGGTTGCAGATCATTGATAATTTTGTTTGTGTTATTATCGTTTTTTTCTTGTGTATGTGTGATAACTTTATAATAAATAACTATTAATTAAACATATAATTTATGAGTGAACAATCGTTAACACGTGATTCATGGAAATAATAAAATGCATTCCTATTCAGGTTTACCATTCGACGAAAGAGACACACAAAGAAAAGTACTTGCAGTTTATTTTCTTTGAAACTAGAAGTAATCGAATAAGATATGCGACAGTGATTAATTTCAGCTTGTTATTTGTCACTGAGAAAATCGAAGTAGGTAATAACACAACCATGTTTAAGTAAATATTTGAGTTTCTAAGATTTTATCAATGTGGTGGGATATTAGCATACACTATGTTATATATATATAGAGTGAAATCCTAGGTAAACGTATGTTTCATTTCTATTAAAATCACAACCTATACAGGACGATGACCAGTTTTTTTTGCTACTGAGTTGTCTCACATGAGCACTTTGGTAAGGTTTTTCTTTACACAGGATTCCATTTTATCTGCGTTCTATTCATCATATTTTTTATAGATAATGAAAATGCCTTAGTAGACAACGTGGATTTCAATGGTAGCGATGAGTCTCGTCCAAGTACTCGAGGTAGGATTACAATTCCACTGAAATTCATAAAAAGTGCAGTACAGAATTGGTGGAGAACCGCT
Source organism: Rotaria magnacalcarata (assembly GCA_900239745.1). Taxonomy (NCBI): domain Eukaryota; kingdom Metazoa; phylum Rotifera; class Eurotatoria; order Philodinida; family Philodinidae; genus Rotaria; species Rotaria magnacalcarata. Next base: position 34,236 of record OENM01000247.1, read on the forward strand.
CCCTCTTGAGTCAAAAACTATTTCAAGCGCGAGAGTGCACTCACTGGTATGGATAAAGTGTTTGAGATATCAGATAACATCAAGCAGTTTTTTAATAATACGACAATCAACTTGGGTGCTGGTAATTCGGTTGTATGGACTTTTTCGAAAGGTATAAGTGTCATTTTCTTACCTCGAGAAGCATAGAAGAGATGTCAACTAGTCCTTTCGAAAAATAAATTATGATGGCTACATCGATTCTTTTTCTCTTCATAAAATGAGGCCAAATCCATTACGAAGAACAAAATTACAGCAAGAGTAATTCTTAAAAAGACAGATGTCTTACAGAAGCAATCAATCGATTAAAATATTTTATCTTAATTTATCAGAATTTAATGATTTTGTTTCTTAGATTTTTAGAGCCAACAATTCTCTATTTTGTAGCCTTATGATTTTTTTCTATCGTATCAACTGTAAAGCATAAGTTTTTGTCTTAAAAAATTGCATTTTTATTAGTTTACAAAGATAACAGTATTTCGTAGATATATATTTGTTCATTAGAAGAAACAAAAACTTAATGTTAATGCGTAGCTCAGAGTATACTTAACTTTAGGTCTGATTGCATACATATCAAGTATACTTTTATACTTAAGAATGGCGCATACAGTCAACTTTAAACAATCAAAAGAACTTGGTTGAACTAGCTTTCTTTATGCAACTCATAATTACCCATATTTTTTTATATTCACTATTAATACGTATTATTTCACACTATGTATAAGAAAACAGATTAATAATAACTATTGAGGAGATAATGAGAAAAGTATCTTCTCTCACCGGGTTGCAGAACAAATGGTAGTCGATATGAAAAGTATACGAACTGATCAGAACGCCATATGTGATTAGATCTAGTCACCTAGAAATTTAGTTGACGAATGGAATTGATTTATCACATTCAAAATCTTGATGACTCTAAATGATTTTCATTAACGCGCATTGAAATAAGCATTGTAACAGTAGTATCTGATATACGTCTGTTTTTGTTTTTACTTTATTAGAAATAGAATGAAAAATTACTTCGTTCAGTAATTTTTATCTATACCAACCATCTCTATATTCCGATGAACACTAAATAAAGACTACAATGTTTCTTGTCCACAAGTGTCATTCTTTCACTTTCTTCACCCTTCGTTGGTTTGATTTTTTTCAACTCTTTATACAGGACACTAACTTTGAGTGCATATCGTTGCTAGTATCTAACTAACTTGTATATCAATTATAAAATTGTGACGAAATCTTCGAAATGAATGAAATACTTCTTCGTGCATAATGCAAAATATTTAAGTATGCTCTAATAATTACAACATTTTATGAGTTCATTCTATTGATATCTTAAAAATATAATATAATTTCATCACAGTTAGATTCTAATTTTAGATGACAATGACTAACGATCTTTGTGTTTGATTTCATGAAGATATTCTAAAAGAAACTACGTCAAACGCTCTAATAGAAGCAAGAAAGATTAATAATAATGAAGAAAGAAAATGACTATTTGCGTCTATGGAATGAACTATATTAATTATTTTAATTTCTTATTCGTTTGAGCTCTATATAGAACAAAATTAATTGAATCGTCAATAGAGATCAGCGGAGTCGCACTTTTTGATTCCTAAACCCGACCCGATTCCGAAAAAAAAAATTTTTCGATTCCGATTCCAACTCCGACTCCGGCGAGAAATTTTTCCGGAATCCGATTCCGACTCAGGAAAAACCCGACTTTTTTTGCAGCTTAGTGACATCTAATTCATATCAAATGTTTGATATTCTGAAAGGATATATAAGTAAACGAATTAATAAGGAACGAATATCATCGATATTATCGACAACAACAGTATCTTCTGAAGAATCAACCTGCACCGCTCCTAAACAACTATGCATCGATTTCGACGATACTTTCAATGATTATAATAAAGAGAATATTCTTGATTAGTCTATTTTATTTTTTATTTATACTAATGGTTAATGTTAATATTTTTCTTGTGACATTTTTTTGCTTAAGATTTATTTATAAAGTTAAAATTAGCATATATTTGTTTATTATACAATATACTCATGAATAAACTTCTATTTAAGTGAAAGTCAGATGGTGCGATTTTTGTTGTAATATAGCTCAAACGTTAACTCACAAAAAATTTATTTTACTTTCTACTACTTTAGCTTCGTCACAGTAGAAATCGAATTTTCGGAGTCAGGTACCATTTTTGATTCCGACTCCGACTCCTAAATTTTTTTCTTTTGATTCCGATTCCGACTCCTGTGCAGTACACTAATCGTCAGACAAGAGAGGTATTCTTAGTACATATAAATGGTTAATGGCATTGCGTGTCTGTTAATGCTCATATACTTTTTGTCTATTCATTTATTTACATGATAATGAAACAGACGCAAAAAATCCAAATACAACGTCAATTATAAGACAGTACTAATCGCATCATTGCATATCGATGTTAATGATCTATGAATTTGTTGAGCATCGCTCTTTCTTTCCAATCCAGACGATAAACTTCGACCAATCAAGCTTAAATAGCGTCCACTCAATGTTACGAAATCTTGAGCCTACGACAATATAGACAAATCATTTAAGATCATTACGTTTTCAATAGAAAACTTACTTTATCAATTTGACATAGAATTACATTTGGTTGATTTAAACTACCATATTTTATTGCGATTGAATTTCGATGACGACGGATTGATACGACATCATCGAAAAGAATTGTAAACAGTGTTTCCTATAGTTGCGTGAAAAAAAACAGAAACAAACACTTTATCATGGAAAGTTTCATCAGCTTACTCGAGTATCTAAATCCAGAAATACGATACCATTTCGAGAAATACCAGAAAAACATGGTGATCGAATTGTTGGGTCATCGATTGACTAAAAGAATAAGAATATTTTTAGATCACTAAAAAACAAATGATAGACCTCAACAATGAAGAATGTTGTACCGAATAAAGGCCANTATAATAGTTACTTAAAAATTGAATTTTAGCCTCAATGATTGGCATCGATTCAACAAATGAACGTAATTTATCATGAATAGCTATTGTCCACTCTCGAGGAACTACACTCTTCAATTTTAATATCGTTGCGGGTAAGAGAGATTTAATTTCTCGCCTAATTAATAAGAAGATTATCAAATAAACATTTCATACATATTTACATACATAGTTGGTAGATCAATTTTATTTGAAGCTCGATATTGAAGTGCAGCCATCAATGAAATTTCTTGCTACAAAAAGGAAATCACATGGAAATACTTTCATCGATTCAAAACAAAGCCGTTTTCTTTTCTTACGACGAGCTCATCAGAGAGATGATTATTATTTAAGATGATCATTGTTCCTTCTAGTAGTTCTGGTATAAGTTGATGATACATGAAATGAATAAATGTTTCCGATTGATTATTAGTATTGAATATGAATGGAATGTTAAACCAAAGAATGCGTTTCATCATAAAATGAAAATCTATCATATTTACTCTAAGACATTCATTGATAATATCAATAAGATATTCTTTTGGATCTAATAGACGCGCTGAGTGATCTATTGAACGAAAACTAATTATAATAAACGTCGAAACAGAAAGAATCTTTACCCGAAGCGCTGATAATAAAAATTGAATATTCATCCGTTTCTAATGGATTTGACATGTTAAGACGTTCACATAGAAGATTACGACAATCATCGATTACCTATGGTATAAAAATATCGCAATTGATTTCGATTCTTCTTAATCTACTTGCAAAACGGTTATAGAGTATTTAGAGAGTTTTATTTTTTGGAGAAAATATTCCTTCAGTTTTGAATGGTTAAGGAATTGAGGAGCAAGTAATTATTAGATAATTTGAATTTTCATCGCAACACAACTCACACGACTATAGAGTCTCTACCATATTAAGATCATAATATTTAATCGGAATTTTTTCTCATAGTTTAAAGGTTGAAATTATCCTTTGAAAATTCAATCAGCAACCACACCCTCAAGACCACTTGAAATGTTCAAAATACTTGTGAAGATTTCGTCGAAAAATTCTTACAAGCATCGCCTATTAACTTAACATAATTTAATAATACGTTTGATAGAGTATTGATTGTTAGAATCTATAGTATTTTACCATTGATGGTGTTATCACCAAGGACAATGGATATCCACCTGGCAATATAAAAGTTTGATTTTTCCCAACATTTTCAGCATTCTAAAAAGTAAATGAACACACAACTACTTTCTTACAATGCACAAGTAAACTTTTCTATTTACAGCTATTAGAAGATCGACTTCTCCTTTATTTGGTGGATTTTTTCGTCCGCCATATTTTAATGTTTGTTCATAATGTTGTAAACATAGTAGTGCTATAGAAATAGAAGCTAACAAATTAATTAATAAATAAATAAAACCCATTTTACCTAGTTTTTCATTTTTACTTCGGTTATCATGAAGATATTTTACAAAATATGGTTGTAAATGTTCACTTGGAATAAAATGATTAAGTATCAGTGCAAGTAATTTCCAACCGCGTTCTATACTATCAGTTTTTACACTTTTATTATCGGTTAATTGCTTTATTATTTGACATAAAATTTCATCAATTAAACTTCGATGTTTATGCATATTCTATTTGAAGAAAAAAAAACGAGATACTTTAAGAAATAGAATCGAATCATTTAATTCATACTTTAAGAAGATAGTGAAGACAATCAATATCAGTTTGACCTCGTGACATAGTATGATCATTCATAAAACGCATAATAGCTAAATGTAACAATTCATGTGAATTGAAAACTTTTGGCGAAAAATAAAAACTTACAAAGAAAACATTGTCGAACAATACGAATTGGATCCTTTGATGAATGTCGAAGCAGTGGCGTTTCAATTGGACTCTAAAAAATTTCAAAAAACTATTTTGAACGGGATATAACTAAAGGTCATTTCGAACGTTGACGAGAATAATTCTCAAAAGCATATATCAAGCAATTTTCAAGTATTCTTTGAAAGTTGATTCTTTCTATTTCAAAAACAAATCTAAGAATGAATGATGAATGTCTTCCAAAACAAAAAAACAAACATGCGAAAATTCAATTTTACATTGCTAAATTTTTCAATAGTTCAGTTTTTGTATTCACATACAATTAGAATCTTTTGGCAAGCTGTCAAAGATGGCGACTGCTAGCGAATTTATCAAACAATAAAATTCGAAAATAGTTCATATTAGTGTTTATTAATTTCTCACAATGCCTAATAATACACATAGACCGGTTTGATTTAGAATCTCTACAATGAACGTCTTTGTCCGTTAAATCAAGAAAGCAAAAAACAACTGAGTACAGCTAATTGCAGAGAAAACTTCTTTGTAAAATGCAGAAATAACAAGGAGGAAACAGCGATTTCTGATTTTGCGAGATTTCATCTGATTCAGAATGAGTTTCAAAAAAATAAAACTCTCCGGACATGTGTGGAAATCATTTACAATCACAGAAAATGACAAATAGTGACGAAAAAAATCATGAAAAATCATTGAAGCTAATTGTAACTCGTTCAAAATCGATTGATTTATGATGATTTTTAACTGATTTAGAGATGATTTAAATCAGCCGTTTCCCCCTTGAGAAATAAACAAAACATGTGATCGCTCTGTTGATCGATTATCTTTTGAGGATTCTGCAAAAGACGGTTTTATTTAGACGAATTTTTTGGATACACATGATTTATAACCATAAACTTACTTTAGACCATTTAATAAGTTCAGCATAATCTTGCCATGTCCATTCTGCGAAGAAAAAAATAATCATTAATTTAATTGAGGCAGAGCAGAATTATAACAATACCTGATGTTTTCCATCTTTTCTTTGATCGCCTCGAAAAACAAACAGCTATAGACTTTATTTTTACAAATATTTTGAATAGTTTACCGTTTATTTGGAATTTTGAAATTTTGCAGCGCAAATTCCATCATTGAATGCCCAGTAGGTAATACAGAGAGACTTGAGCACGCCATATCATTTTTAGTTGGTTTCGGCGTGTAAATTTCGAATGATGTTGATGGAATTAATTCACTGAATGTTTGACTATAACTCAATAAACTAGTTTGACTTGACGATTTAAATAAATCACTCGTATTTGATAATAGAGGTGATGTTAACTTCTTTTAAAAGATAAAAACAGATAGATCACGAAAATTTATTTAAAATATTTCATAGGTTCTAAAACTCGTACAGACTAGTGTTTTATTTTAATGAGGAAAAATTCAATAGAAAATGCAATGTAGATTTCAAAAAAAGATAACACCGGTTTTTCGAAACCCAAAATTAAAGAGAATTTTGAAGAAGAATTTCTATAAGTTCAAGTTCAACAGGTGAAATTATTTCTTGGCAAAACCAAGTAGATTTTTGATGGTCAAGTTTTAAAGTTCAATTTCAATGCTGAAAACCCTTTTCTTTCTATTGTGTTACGACAAGTTAATCACCGTTGAATTGATCTGTTGTATTCGAACTGTTCTCCATTCTATTTGTCGAGTCTATGACTGATGGTAAAATTTCACTATTCATTATGATCAGTATTAATTTTGAAAATGAAAAGTCACATTCTAAACGAGTATTTAAAATAGGTATAATTTTGAGTAGTTGCTTGCGAAATTCCTAATGAGTCACTCATAAATCATCAAAAAACTGTTCTTCTGATTCTTTAGAAATTTGAACCAGGACTTCTCTATAAATGTTTTTGAAAGGAAAATATAAAGTACCGCGAAATACGATGAAAATTGAAACAGTTTTATACAGCATTCGGTATTTTTTTTTCGTTATCTGTATTTAGATACTGTTAGCATAAGTAGAAGGATTCAATACACTCTACTGTAACTATCTATGGAATCCCTGATTTATAAGATATAACTACGCAGCATTAGTATTTTACAGAAAGATATTTGAGTATCTATTCAAAATGAGAGTAACAATATTAATTTATGGCTTTTTTTTTCATTTATGAATAGAAATCTATTTGAACTTACTTGATTAGATCCATGAGATTGTTGTTTGTTTCCATCAGTTCGGTATTCTTGTAAATAATTTTCAATCATTTGTTTGACACATAGAATCTAATAATTATAAAGAATAAGTTCAATAATTAGAAAAATAGAAATCAAAAAGTAATTTCTATCGTCCGTTTTTTTTTCTATTGATAAGTATTTTTCTTCAAGCTAAGCGTTGCAAGAAAAATCTTATTTTCTTCTTCGCTTGTTGACCAAATTACATACTCGATGAGAACTAAGTGTAATACGTTTTTTCGATAGAGTTAACTCGATGGTTGAATCATTTTGAATCGGTGAAACACATTGAATCGTATCAAATGGAAATGTTTCAAGTACTTCTAATGCATCTTTCTTAGTCGTTGTTCGACTTTGTTTAATTAATCGAATACCACAATGTGATAAACCGAGAAATTGTTCTTCATTCGGATGAGACACGAACGTCTAAATCGAGACAAACAGTAACATACATATACTTATGAGTTTTGACTATACTGACAGATATTGGAAAGAGTCGGCAGAAATAGATTGGCCATTGACGTGCTTGTTCAATAATATCTTTTTTTGCTGGCAATGCTTTTATTAAATTAATATCACTAATAGTTGCAACACCATGAGAAGCTAAAAAAGAACGGATTAATACTATCACGAACCCTTTTCTTTTGTAACTTACATAGAAATATCTTCATATTTGTTCGTTCTGCTTCGCTTATACGAATACAGACTGATGAGAATATATCATGTACAATTTGTAAATAAAGTAATTCAATTAAAATTGGTTGTTCAAATGTCTCAGTTGGTGAAAATACCTAGTGATTACATAAAAATAATCTTAATTTGTCAGCTAATTTTAGTAAAATCATCTTGATCTATCATTTTCTCTTTCGAATAAATAGCTGTTTGCTCTTCTTGTTGTCTAGTAAGAATTAGTAATTAGGAACTTGTGACTACGCATGATTTAAACAATGATACGTTTTATCATGTGTTAGAAATTGAGATAATTCTTTTTTTTTTCTATTTAAAAATTTCATTAGAGATATCCGTAATTTAAACAAATCCCTCGAATTGAACGCTGTGTAGTTATGTAAGGCAAAACTGCTATTCTTGAAAAATCAATGATAAATGTAATGCATGGTCGATGCTTGAGATTTTGATTGATACTTTTTGTTAATCCACAGCGTGGTTCTTCTTGTTATTGTGACTAAATAGGATGACTTCGAAGAATAAATTTTTGATTTATTTGTTAAGCTTGTTTAATCGTTTTCTTGAATTACTTTTTCTTTTGTATTTTTCGATCAATTATTGTTATTATCCTACTTAAGCCCCCCCCCCCTCAAA
>OENM01000247.1:51920-65876 GCA_900239745.1 Rotaria magnacalcarata
TAGATCCCGTTTTTGACGGGCTTTCATTTGGTATAAAATTCATTAGGCGTCCACCTTAAAATCATGTTGATACCCCCCCTGGAAAAACATTTTTGGCAACCGTGTACACAATAAAATACAAGTATTACTTCTACGGTAAATTCAATAGAATATTATAAAATGTTTATTATCGTCATAAACACGAAGCTATTCAGAAAAGAGAGCATTCATGTTTGTCAATGCAACCAAAAAGATAATTTTAATAACGTTTTGAACGAACAATATATAACTATGAATTATTCTCGAAAAAGTCTCTGTTAGTCAGATAAACTACAATTAAAATTTGAAGTCTATTGCCGACACTAATCGAATTCAATGAATGCTTACTGCAACGGTCATTTTCTTCGGGTTTCTATATAGAATAAAAGGTTTTATGTTGCAACAGCCGCCACTTAACTGCAATTGTCCGACTTAAATTTCTTCCAAATCTTCGATTCGTTAGCGGCGTTCTTTTTATTAATTTTAGAAGTCATCTAGCGACATACAGTACTATTCAAATCGATACTTTTACTTTTATGAGTTTGATTCTTATTTTTAATGGTTTTGTATATATAGATGGTGCCATAAAATTATTCATCAGCGGAAACGTACAACCAATAGAAATCCCTGTAGTGTGATCCAATTGTTAATACATTGCAAAGCGCTTGCAAAAATTGTCTCAGTCAAAATTTAATCGATCTTTTCGTTAAACCGTCAAATTGCTTTTTAAATATATAACCTAAATAAAATTTCCTCATAGATTATCAATTACAAGTTGCACGCCTCTTGTTGACAATGCAGGTCGAATTTGGATAAGGTTGATCGACAGATATGTAAAGACTCCCCTGGTTGAGGTAATTTGAATTTCTTTTGATAGCGTTAAATTATCATAGTTACGGTTTGTTTGCATCAAATGATGTACATTCAAATTTTTATATTAATAGATTGAGAAACAGTATAACTTTTTCGTTGAGCATTTTTACAGAATTCTAGTAACACTTACTAAAGTTCATTTACGCAGAGAAAAATTTGACTATTAATGGATGTGATGAATATTATCAGATAAGCGTTAAAAGCAATTTTTTTTATGAAATTCACTATTGACTATTAAAAAAATCAATCGAAAATCGGCTAAATTAGCAGTAAAAATTTGGCGTCACAAATTTATCTGTAATCCTATTTAACAATTACTAATATTTGCTACAAAATAAATTGATTACATCTGTGTTTATTGAAAATTTTAGTAAATTATTTGTGAACGCAATATATTAATAGCATTGTTGCTTGGTAACATCTAAATGACTAATCCGAACGAAAAGAAAAATGTAAATGCATTAATGTGTTGTTAAAGATAGCGTTATCTGTATGAGATGAGTAAGTAACTAAGGAAATTAGGAAAAAAATTAAAAAAAAATTTTTTTTTTTTCTATATGATTTTAATACGAGAGATAGATCATGTTAAATAGACCCCCACCGATGGAATAGACAACAAAGAAATATAGATTCTCTCTCGCTCAGTCTATAGTCGACCATTTAACCTTCCACGTTTTAAACCATCCGCGTCATTCTTTTGAATTCCGAACCAGCGTACAGCTGCCGCATTGCTTAGTCTCTTGAAAATTTCGTACCTATTTGTCTGATGTCTTTTCCTTTTTAGAATCCCCCTTAATCGGGCTGAAAGATCGTACTATCTTATTAGAATATTCTAATTAAAGAAATCGAACAATGGTAAGTTCTATAAGACGAAAAATGAAAAGAGAAAATCATGATAAATTATGTTCCTAGGTTAACTTCACTGTTGACGAAATTCGTGGCTTGATGGACAAAAAGAAGAACATTCGAAACATGTCCGTCATTGCTCACGTCGATCATGGTAAATCAACCTTGACTGATTCACTTGTCTGCAAAGCTGGTATCATTGCTTCACAAAAGGCTGGTGAAATGCGTTTTACAGATACACGAAAAGATGAACAAGAACGTTGCATTACCATTAAATCAACGTAAGATCGATTGATTTTTCTCGGTCATATGCGAATAGTTGTTTGTTTGTTTGTTTATTTATTTTTAGAGCTATTTCACTCTTTTACGAATTACCTGCCAAAGATTTAGAATTCATTAAACAAGAACGTGAACCTAATGTATCGCACTTCTTAATCAATCTTATTGATTCACCAGGCCATGTTGATTTCTCATCAGAAGTTACTGCTGCATTGCGTGTTACTGATGGTGCTCTGGTCGTCGTTGATTGTGTTTCAGGTAAACAGATTTTGCTTTTCTAATTCAAATAATTATGTTTTTTTTTCTATTTCGTTTACATCAGGTGTCTGCGTACAAACTGAAACTGTTCTTCGTCAGGCTATTGCTGAACGTATCAAACCAATTTTATTCATGAATAAAATGGATCGTGCTTTACTTGAATTACAACTTCAACAAGAAGATCTTTTTCAAACATTTCAACGTATTGTTGAAAATGTTAACGTTATCATTGCTACATATGGTGACGACAGTGGTCCAATGGGTGAATTACAAGTAGGTTATCACTTAAAATCCTAGTCTCTTGTAAAAGTTCATAGATTTAGAAAAAAAAGCGAGTCGGTTCTTATAAGTTCCATTTCCGTATGCCAACTCGGGTCAAAGAACAAGGTCATCTCTGTCTAATATATGTCTACTACCACTACTACCACTCGAGACTATTTTAATGAATTCATCAGATTGTAGAATAAGGTCTTGGACTGACACATTATTGCAATACCTTCTTGGCTTATTTGAACTAAGTAGAAGAGGAGCTTATTTAGATCTAAAACACTGTTGCCTTTGAGTTGTGACGACTATTGATCGTGTGATGATGGAAAATATTTATGATCTGTCAAGTTCTGTCTTTATTTACTATTATTGATCTTGCGTCAGTTGTATTCAAATCACATGATATATTCAACTTTATATTATGACTATTCTGTACAGATAATCAAGAGTCAAGACTAAAAAATGCGCCGTTTGTTAACTTAAAATTCTCTTGAGACGCCCATTGTATAAATTTAATTAGTGTTTGACGCTCAAGAGGATACCAAAATAACAGCATTTACAAGAGTCATTGTTAAAACTTCTTAATTTTTATATGTGAACAGAATAGTGAACTCCACAATCTAGAGGAATCTTTATCTGCCTATAGAAATTTCTTTTTGTCTGTAATAAAAACAAAATTTTAGTTCAGAATAAACACGCCTAAACTTGATTTGATGTTGGAAACAAAAGTGAATGTGAATTCGCTATAATGCAGCTCCTTCGAGAATTCTTGAATACACGATGAAGAACAAATACCGGAAAATTTTTGATGTTTGTTCTGCAAAAAAGAACGAAAACATCATGAAAAAATTAAGAAAAGAAAATCATGTCATTTAGGAAATATAAGGCAATTCCTTGATGAGTTTTTATTAATTATAATATTGACCAAAATTAACTATTTGCAGTGAGTGCTCAGTTGAATGAACTACTAAACGTAAAATGATGCATCCATCCGGAGTTATAAATAGATCAGCATCATTGGTTGGCAGCTCTGGTTTCAATGTGCCGACCGCTTAAAATGTTCATTCTAAATGGAGATCCGATTGATAGGTATCAATATGTTAATATTTTCTAGGTTGATCCAACTAAAGGTACAGTCGGTTTCGGTGCAGGTCTTCATGGTTGGGCTTTTACACTCAAAGAATTTGCTGAAATGTATGCATCAAAATTCAAAATCGAAGTTTCTAAATTAATGAAACGATTATGGGGCGATAATTTTTTTTCACCTACAGAAAAGAAATGGTCAAAATCTGGTGGCGAAGGTAAATCGATTTTGAATTAAAAACAAAAAAAGTGAACTAGATTTTATTTGTGAATAATGTTAGGTTACGTACGTGGCTTCTGTCAATTTGTTCTCGATCCTATCTTCAAAGTTTTCCGAGCTATTATGGATTGCAAAAAAGATGATTATATGCAATTGCTTGATAAATTGAATATCAAGTTATCAGGTGAAGATAAGGATAAATTAGAAGAAGGTGGTAAGCCACTTTTAAAACTTGTTATGAAACAATGGTTACCAGCTGGTGATGTTCTTCTTACAATGATTGCCATTCATTTACCATCTCCTGTTGTTGCACAAAAATATCGTGCTGAACTTCTCTATGAAGGTATGTTTGTATAGAAGAAAAAAAGAAGCAGATCATTTCTCAAGTTAGAATGTATCTATGCTTAGGTCCACAAGACGATGAAGCTTTCATGGGTATTAAAACATGTGATGCAACTGCTCCATTGATGATGTACATCTCTAAAATGGTACCGACATCGGATAAAGGTCGTTTCTATGCATTTGGTCGTGTCTTTTCGGGCATTGTTCAAACAGGTCAAAAAGCACGTATCATGGGTCCCAATTATGTACCCGGTAAAAAGGAAGATCTTTACGTTAAAAATATTCAACGGTATGTAAATTTATGTTTTGTCGTTGTTCTACATGAAAATATGATGATCTGTGGATTCCCCATCCGAATCTTACTTTGATGGAATATATCCCAATTCTGATTTTTCACTAAATGTGATTTGTTTTTTGAATTAAGCAAGAAAACAAATTGAGGATGCTTTATTTCATTCTATATATCATATCTGGTCTTTATTTAGAACAATTCTTATGATGGGTCGTTACACTGAGCCAATTGAAGATGTACCATGTGGTAATATCTGTGGTCTTGTCGGTGTTGATCAATATTTAATTAAAACTGGTACCATTACAACATTTGAAAACGCTCACAATCTTCGGGTATGCAATTTTTATTTTTGAATTTATTAAAAAATAATATATCAGCATGAATATATTAGGTCATGAAATTCAGTGTCAGTCCTGTCGTACGTGTTGCTGTTGAACCAAGAAATCCAGCAGATTTACCAAAATTAGTCGAAGGTTTGAAACGTTTAGCCAAATCAGATCCTATGGTTCAAGTAAGAGATTTTGCTTTGTTTCAATACAATACTATTGAATTATCCTTGTATTTAAGTGTATCATCGAAGAATCTGGTGAACATATTGTTGCCGGCGCTGGTGAATTACATCTTGAAATTTGCTTGAAAGATCTTGAAGAAGATCATGCTTGTATACCAATCAAAGTTTCGGACCCCGTCGTATCATATCGTGAAACTGTATCCGAAGAATCCGATATTATGTGTTTATCTAAATCGCCTAATAAACACAATCGTATCTTCTTAAAAGCTCGACCTATGCCTGATGGTAATAAAAACTTCGTTTTTTTTCTTCTTTCATTAGCTAATTCAAAAACATATTTTACTTAACGTTTTTCTTTTTTTTTTTATAAATATTTAGGCTTACCAGAAGATATTGATAAAGGTGACGTAACACCACGTCAAGAATTTAAAGCACGTGCACGTTATTTAAATGAGAAATATGAGTACGATGTCAATGAAGCACGTAAAATCTGGTGTTTTGGACCCGAAGGAACTGGACCAAATCTTTTAATGGATTGTACTAAAGGTGTTCAATACTTAAATGAAATTAAAGATAGTTGTGTCGCTGGTTTTCAATGGGCTACTAAAGAAGGTGTACTTGCTGAAGAAAATGTTCGTGGTGTTCGTTTTGATATTCATGATGTTACATTACATGCTGATGCTATTCATCGTGGTGGTGGTCAAATTATTCCAACCGCTCGTCGTGTTCTCTACGCATCAATGCTTACAGCTAAGCCAAGACTTTACGAACCAGTTTATCTATGTGAAGTACAAGTATGTTAAAAAGAAATCTGTTTTTTTTTTGGTTTAATTCGTATAAAATGAAAATTATATTATTAAGTGTCCTGAAGTTGCTGTTGGTGGTATCTATGGTGTATTGAATCGTCGTCGTGGTCATGTTTTCGAAGAACATCAAGTAACTGGAACACCCATGTTCGTTGTTAAAGCTTATCTACCTGTCAATGAATCATTTGGTAAGTAAATCCATTTTGATTTTGGTTTATATTTATCTTATTTCTACACAGGTTTTACTGCTGATCTTCGATCGAACACTGGCGGACAAGCATTTCCACAATGTGTATTTGATCACTGGCAAGTTATGAATCAAGATCCATTCGACCCAACAAGCAAGATTCGCCAAATTGTTAATGATATTCGTAAACGTAAAGGATTAAAAGAAGGTATTCCACCATTGGAAGATTATTATGACAAATTATAAATGATAATAAATTCATTATCTGTTACCTATTCACGAACAGACTTATGTTTTAACATCTTTTTTTGTTACTAGAAAAAAGAAATTGGAAAACAGCTATACAAGTCGATTGTTTTTTATATATATATATATATATAGCAGATTGTTTTCTCTGTTCGTGTATATTGACATCTTTTATCATTATTTTCAGTCATCGATGAAAGATGTCTGGTATAAAAAAAAAAAGAAATAATCAATCTCTTGAAAACCAATTTTTATTTACTCTAACAGATTTTGATTCACAACTGCATATTCTATTTTAAAGTTAATTTAATTGAGTGAAAAAACAGTATAGCCTGCTTGAGTATTGTTCCCGAAATATTTATCTTCTTGCTACAAGAAATAAATTGGTGTCCCTGAAGGGCAATTTTCAATAAAATGCACATAATACTTAGCTCATTTTCAATTGCAAATTGCTCTTCAAAGCCTCGCAGTAAGTTGTTTAAAGAATAGGAAATCATTCATGGTAAAGATACGAACAAAATCGAAGCAGTACATAGACGAGTGACTAATTGGCAGTGGGTCGTCTGCCTCAACAGGCGTTAGGTCATGTTTCTTCTGATGATCATTTCTAAGACTTCTTGAAAAATTTTCGCTGTCTAACAACCTGCAACAAATATCAACACTTCTCTAGTAGGAAGTTCAAAAACTAGTATTATATCCCAGATTACTTGCCGGATTTTATCGGTACACTCTTCGACAACTTTTGCATTTGATATAACTATGCTTTGGTGCAAGTACCGATAACTGATATCCGTTGAAATTTCAGAACTTCTTATTGAAAACTCAGAGGAAAAGGTTTCAATTTCAAAGATGAGAAGAGTAGTGTATATAACTAGGCGAATAATGATAAATATATTGACAAATATCTTTTTATTATCGAAATTCAAGCAAAAATAAATGAGCTTTAGTTAACTTTCGTCATATGATAATATTTGTTTTGTGGATGCAACATCTGATGATACGTGATGTATTTCAAGTATATCTCACCTGTTTATCTTTAGAAAAATAGAGATAAAAAGTATTTTCGTGCTTTTAAGTTTTTGCTTTAGTTCTTATTATGTTCGTTTAATAAATATAATGAATATTGAAAACGTTCTTCTTGGCTTGTGCTTGTTTTTTGGTGCGTATCATCTGCCGATATGTTTTAATTTATATAACTTGAAATAATTCAGTTTCTATAGCACACGAATCTTGCGTCACATGTGTTACAGTCACCTGTGATTTTGAACTAAGTGAGTGTGGATGGGAGCTAGATTCAATTTGGAAAATTCATCCATCTGGTAGCACGCCCGATACCGCTAGTTCTGGTCCAACTATGGATCATACAACTGGAAGTAAGTGATTCATAAGCATCTATCGAGATTCTAGTATTTTACTGAAGATGGAAATTATGCTCGTTTTATCGCTCGTGTCCTCACTGAATCTGAGCAATTTGGTATCATGAATATCAGTACTTGTCTCGAAAACCCTACTACATTCTCATTTTGGTACTTCATGCATGGTAGTCAAATAGGAACACTAGCATTAATTGTCAATGATCAAACATTATGGGAGAAGACTGGTCGACAAGGTTTGCCAGCATGGTATCAAGCCAATATTACTTTACCTATGGGTGCTGATGTAAATGTACGTTTTCGATCCACGTTTTTTTTGTAATATCTACAGTATTAAATAAGAAATATCTTTCTTTAGGTTAAATTTGTTGCAAATCGAACTGGCGCTGGTCGATCATCTGATATTGCAATTGATGATATTGTTCTACAAGGAGAAGCAAGTAAGAAATTCGCTTCTTGTTGAAACGTTTTTTCCTGACAAATAGTTGTTTTTAGTACCTATCAGCACACGTACACCTCGGCCAATTTCATCGACAACGCCTCGAACTCGATACAATGCAAGTTGTGACTTTGATGTCAATAAAGAGTTATGTGGATGGAAAAGTGATACAAAATATGGTTGGAAAGTTATTCATCAGAGAGAAGTAAATAGTTCAATTGGCCCATCAAGCGACTATAGTAGTATTAGTATGTACTATTTGAAATGAAAAGAAAAATATATACGCGTAACGATGTTTCTATTATAGTGAGATCGAATGTTGACAATAAACTATGTCGAATTCCATACGACGAGAAGGGCCCTCAATATTATTGTATAATAAACAGCAATCGTAATCGATGTAAAGGAAGTGATAATAGATGGATAGATTGTCGTGATGGTATGAATTTATCAGACGCTACTTTTTTGTGATTGTTTTCTTTTTTTAAAACTTGACAGGAGGTTTTGTTCAAATTCGAAGTGGTGAATTCGATGAAGCTGGTGAACGTTCACAGTTCGATTCTCCAATACTTGATGCATTATCGGACGAGGGCTGTGTTCAATTCCATTATAATATAGCCGGTAATGACAATGATGGGTTAAATGTCTATGTGGAAGATTACTGGAGTGGTCAAAAATCATGTATGTGGCATCAAAATGGATCAACTGTACCAAACCGATGGGCGCCAGCTGAAGCACCATTAAAGTTAAAGAAAGATGAAAAATATAAAGTAGGGATCGTATATGAATCGATGATAATATAACTTTGTGCATTAGATTGTATTTGAAGCGCGAAAAGGAACTACTGATGGAACAGGTCTAGTTTCGCTTGATCATATTATTGTGTCAGCGAAAGCATGTAAGCGAATTCGAAAAAGAAGCAAGATTATTTATTTGATTCTTTGTATGACAGGTTCTGGTACATATTCAGTTGAAGAATGTTCTGTAGAGGAAACGGGGACAACAGCCAGTACCATGATCAGCACAGAAGATCTTGAAGCCATAACAGTAACAGATAGCTTAGATACAGCATCTACCCTGATAACAATGGAAATAAAACATCTCACAACAGAAGCTCTAAAATCAAGAATGGATATGTTACTAGCAATTGCTGGTGGTGAAGAACGAAATAAACGAATAATCTGTCCGGGAACCGGAAGTCTAGAATCAACCATTGATATGTGGATAACCGAATCTACCAATGCAGAAACTCAGGAATCAATCACGGATATGTTGACAAGAACTACTAATGGTGAAGAACTAACAACTTCGTCTACTATAGAAAATAGTCTACCGGTCTTAGCTATTGTTCTTGGCGTATTAGGTGGGTTCATTGTGATTTCTGGTATTGCTGCTTTTTCCATTTGGCATTCTTCAATACTATCTCGTCTTGGGATCAAAACACCTAGTCGCATAGGAATCACTCCAACTTATAACTCGGCGTCTGGTGGTTCTGTTCAAATCAATGGCAGCACGAGTGACACTTCTCAACTAATACGTGCCTAAAAACTATATTGAAGTTCCATAGTTTTTATGGCTGTTTTTTAACAGGATTCTATCAATGGAATTATCCGATCTCTACGTATTCTAGATATGGTTGATTTTTTCGATAGCAAGAACGAAAATATACTTGTCATGAGAAATTCTTCTAGTTTAGAATGAACATATGATGAACTTTGACAGAGAATCAGATATATCAATAGAACACATGTTATCTAAAATTGATTTCAATAGTAACATGCACTGAAAAGGTCTTTGCAATAATGCCAAACGCTGTTAGACCATGTTGGAGACTTCTAATTCAGGTGACTTTTTTCTTGTTGGAAAGAACAGTGTCTGGACTTCAAATTTTGTGCCAAGCATATTTTTCTAGGACGAATCTGGAAATGAGGAAAAGCCAAAAGCTAAACGCATGAAAAAAGTTCTTGGAACTTTACCATCCAGCAGTATCATTTTCTATTTCTATTGGATTCTTTTAAAGTGAAAAAGAGAATGAATAAATCACGATCGATGATGCTTTTTGTAGCATAAAGGATGCGCTTTCCAATGGTGTATTGAAAGTTAAATTTAGTTTTAGCTTTTGTACTGAAATGTTGCTTTTTTCGAGAGACACTGACAAATTTGGTCGTTCTCACAATGTGACCATTTTGAAACTGCAAAAGATATTTGTTAAGTTATTTTTGCTGTCAAGTTTCTAAGCTCTGATATATTTTGCATAAATAAAGCGAAAAAATACTTGAAAATTGAGTTGTTTTCAATGAGTGGTTTTTTTAGAAAAATTTCGTTTTATGAACGACTCAAGAATGAATCTAAAAATCTTCCGCAAGCTGGTATCGATAGAGTTTTTGAAACTCTACATTGTAGTGTATGATTTGTTAAAATTCTACTCATGTAGTCTAAGATATTTCTGAAATACTGATTTTTCCAGGTTGCAGGAACTTTTTTCATGCGTTTAGTTTTTGACTTTTCCTCATTTCCAGATTCGTCCTAGAAAAATATGCTTGGCACAAAATTTGAAGTCCAAACACTACTCTTTCCAATAAGAAAAAAGTCACCTGAATTAGAAGTCTCCAACATGGTCTAACAGCGTTTGGCATTATTCCAAAGACTTTTGCACCGCATGTTAGACTACTAATTTCTAACACCTTATATAGTCTCAATTACTATTACTAGTTTTAATTTTTGATAGAATTGACTTTGTTTTCGTATTAGATGTGGCTTATATTTAAATTAACAATCTAAAATTATTGTTTTCTATATAAACATGAAGAACACGAAATTGAATAATCTTGTTATTATTAAATGCAATAAATATCGCGAAATACTGATCGGATACACTCTGCAAAGTATTATTATTTTTGTTGTTATACTCTTGCAGTTCTTTTCTTTTTCGACTATTCAAATGACTGAAGGAAAACTCTGAGTGATCTTTATTTAGTGTGCAAAAACTTTCGTCGACTAGACTGAGATTCAATTAAATAAATGTCTATTCGATAAGTTAAACTGAAATTTCGGAATCAATGTTGATTCTTTTCATCGTTATTATTAGTGAAAGAGTATTTCTTCCGTTTCTTAATGTGAACTTGCATGGTTAGGATATTATTAAAGATTTTATAAGGTTCTATCTATAAGTTGATGTCGGAGATTTTTAGAATGTGATTATGAAGGTGTATGGCGTAAGACGACTCTCATCGTATTCATAATAGAGACAGATGCCTTGCGATTTGTTCATGCTAAAAAGAACAACGAACCGTGCTCATCACTGTTAAAGATGTAGTGGAAATGAGCATGAAAGTGTGAGTTTTTCCCGTTACTTTCACTAGATTTAAGCGTCTAACCAGTCGAACCACTAACACCAACACAATCAAAGTTACAGGTACATTCAGCGTGATGATTTCTTGGCAGCATCAACTGAGACTGAACATCATCGAAAAAATTAATTCCGAGACAGAAAATGCTGTATCTCGTTTTACGAGAAAATATTTATTTGTAGTAATGTAAAGAAAAGAAAAAGAAAACGAAAAAAGCAAATATCCTTGGGAATGAAAGAAGTTGAATAGATTGCTAATAGTTGATCGAATGAATTACGGGAAAATTAAATATTCTGCTATGGCAGCCATTGCCCCGACACATGTCTCTCCCATAATGTATCGAGCTAATTCTGATGAGACATCGTTTGTATGAGCACCACCAGACATAAGAAAACAACCCCGAATCGTCTTGTCCTTGCCAACTGGAATTCGACGTACTGACGTCCACGGCGGATTCAAATTGCTGACAGGTATAGCTAGCGCTCCTAACTCAGGAGTATTATGAATAAGATAATTACCATAACCTTGTACACTGACGACACCATTCCAATGGCCAACCAAATCTGGCCCACTCTTTTTGGGACGCTTATAAATAGTTGCTTCAGTAATTTTTGCATAGTTGTACAATGTCATGATGGTTGAAAGAAAAATTGAACGAATATCAAATACACTGTATTGATTAAATATATATTTTTGTTAATCTAAAAAGAAAAGGGCCCATTTATAAAATAGAATCCCTGAAACGAATGCGACATATCATCCGCATTATGATTTCTTCAAGAAAGTGTAGCAAAAAAAGGGAAAGGGACATTTCGCACTAACTTTTCATTACGATTTGCCTGAGGAGATGTTCGTTACGATTTCCCGACACATAAAACATACGTGCTCTTCGGAATGACAAAAATTCAAAACAACCAGGGTGTTCGTAGTGAAAGTTGTCCAACAGACCGTAACGGACAGCAGTATTTTTGAAAAGCAAAAAACTGAAATTTGCTTTGCGTTCGGGATAAAAATGACCGGAATATCGTAACAATGAAAACATGAAGGTCGGAATGAAAAGAGGCAGGATATTCGTAACTATGTTGGGGTGTGGGCTTGGGTTTCATTTAAGATTTGGGCACACCCTGCGATCTCCAGATAAAATGAGTTTACGGACATCCGGCCATTTTCATCCCGATTTCCTGACAGTATTTTACATATTGTCGACCATTTCATTCCAATTTACCTGTACTTTTTAAAATTACGATATCCTGACCAACATGTGTTACGTACTCCCCGGTAAATGTTTTTAAAGGTAAAAGTCAATTTCGAACACCTCAACGGATGATCGGGTGTCCGGAACACTGGTACGAAATGTCTTCGTCCGCAAAGAACAGCGAGGTATTTTTCAGAGAAACGAAAAGTACAGCTAAATTTTAAATAAATTCATTTTGATTAAAAAATTTCTGTTCGGCACCTTGAATTTATACGTCCGTTTTTGTACGCGCTTTTCTTTTACATTTTGCTATTCCTTGGAAAACTATATTGAATAGGAATAGGAAAGAACGTCTAGAATTGATTGGAAAGAAAAGAGTGTACACAAAAGGGTGCCAAAATAATGTAGAGAAATGACGTTAAACTTAATGAGCCACAAAAGCTTTAGCATTTATTTTTATCGTTTCCGACTGAAACCATAAACCGGATAAACTCATAAAATTGAATTAGGCTGATCTGTAGAACGCTAAGCAGAATTCGAAAAACTGATCATCATTTAAGTGGAGTCGCAGTCATCAGAAAAGAAGATTTGACGTTGTAATAGGAATCACCAGCGTAAACGTCGTTGCAATTTTTTTTCTTTTTTTGCGCATCAAAACATCATTTCTGATCTTAACGACTAAATAGAAAAGATAATATCTGTTAAATAGACTAAACATAGAATTCCTTCTTACTTATTATACTTGAAGGATGAACCGAAGTAAAAACTTAATGACATAAATCGAAAAAGATATCAATATAATAAAAGTTAATGCAGCTTTCTGCAGATTCTAAGAAATATTGTTTAGACAGAAAATATCTCTGGTACGTAAAATCGATTGAAAAAACTTTTGCAGTATTAGAAATATGACTTTCATACTCATTCAAACATGCATTATCTGTAGGGCCGAACAAATAACATCGTTGAATGTGATGACACATATAAACCAGCGGCGGAGCCAGGATTTTGGGCTAGGTGGGGCTGAGCCCCCGAAAAAAATTTTCGTGAATTTTTTGAGAATTTGAAAGTCATTTTGGATTTTGTTTTGGGAATTTTGACAATTTTTTGGGGTTTTTTTCGGATTTTTTCAGGATTTTGAAAGCTTTTTTAGATTTTTGAAATTTTTTTCAAAACTTTTTTGTTTTTTTGAAGGTTATTCTGAAATTTTTGAAGATTTTCTGGATTTTTTGAAATTTTTTCTCGATTCTTGCGGGAGATTTTGAGTTTCAAAGCTGGCAACGCTGGCTAAAACATGAAATTGCAAACATTACTACATATTTATATAAAAAAATGCATTTTCTAAAATCTCGCTAGGGGGGGCTCAACACTGTC
>OENM01000247.1:66396-76401 GCA_900239745.1 Rotaria magnacalcarata
CACTAAGCGAAAATAATGATGGTACAAAAAAGTTTCCAGGATTATAAAAGGCTTCAATATATTGTAAATATCTAAAATAGTGATGTGTTTTTGAGAGCAATCTGTTGGATGATGCAATAGACTTCAAAATATAGCACCATCAATAATTCAAACTGTACTTGCGAATTTATTTTATGGAAAAAAAAAGAGTTTGACTTTTTTTTCACACATATTTGAAGACGCTTCAGAATTGAATAGAGTATTCGACACACTAAAATAGATGTTTCATGTCCAAATATGATAATGGTAATATTTATATAACTCATCATATGAGGAAACTGCAAAAATAAGTAAGAAAAATATTTTTATGAATCTTGCTTTGATTTTCCAATTGACAGTATCATTAACACATACAAACCATTCGTTTTTTCCTACTTTGTTTCACGTTTACAAAATAATCGCTTCGTAAAGATTTTCATCTGAAAAGTGGCTTGGATCTTTGTTCTTTATATCACAAATTATGCGATGGTTACTTTGTGTCGAAAAGTGTTTTTGGTTGACCGTCGAAAGTAGAAATGTCGAAAAAATTATATTGACATGAAACATTGTCAGTTAATATTTTAGAGAATTGTAAATAATATAATGTATTTTTTTGCATGAAATTAAGCTGAAATGTTAAGGGTGAGAAAATTCTTTTTTAAATATGTCATTTTTTCACGAGCTTCACGAACCTCACGTTTTTCTGTTATGTCAGGAGATCTCTCTCCTGCCATAACTGTGTTCTCTATTCTTCTCTCGGTTTCATTCTATTACGTTTACAATCATTCCATTCTTCTTCTCGTATCTATTCTATTTAAGTGAGTGTTAATGTTTAAAGAAGGGGGATTATTTGTGGATGAGAATATAATAATAACACGAAGGCGAAATAAAGAAGAAGATTGTAACATTTTCTTTTCCTGGAAGATGATTATGATTGCAAACAGTTTTCATCAATCGATTATCTTAATCAGTATGCACTTTAGCTGCACAATAATTAATAGTGCATATTCAATCTTTATTAGTTGTTGTTACTTGTATCACTCGTTAGTCATCCCTATCAATACTGACTAAAATTCTATGCTAGTAAAATTATAAGAAAAAACAATGAAGTATATGTGGTTACAATCGTCATATACTTGAGGCATCATTCATTGTTTTTTTATTTTTCACCTTCGACATTTTTCCTTTCAGTGTTTTTTCTTCACTTTTTCTGTTTTCGACATTTTTCCAGCACACCGTATTTTTACGACAATGTCTTTATTGTTTGATACAGCTAGTGATGACGAATTCATGCTGGCTGTTTGTGTAAAAAGAGATAGATAATCAGATTGTTGTAGATAAGAAAAGCGCATGCATCAAAGTATCATTGAAGTTATTTAAGTTGTTTTTCTTTTTATTACTACTGATGGTTAAGATTCCACAATTTACTAGAAGTCTTGTAGTGAAATTAGTTCTACTTTATTATTTAACAAGTAAGTTCATTACAAAAAATTATACTACTTCTGATTAAAAATATTCGCATAGTAAATAATCATGGTAGTGTCTGCTCTACTGTGACATGCAATTTCGAAATAGATGAATGCAATTGGAAATTGAATTCAACATGGAAAATGTATCCATCTGGCAGCACGCCCGATACCGCTAGTTCTGGTCCAACTATGGATCATACAACTGGAAGTAAGTGATTTATAAGCATCTATCGAGATTCTAGTATTTCACTCAAGGTGGAAATTATGCTCGTTTTATGGCTCGTGTCCTCACTGAATCTGATCGATTCGGTGTCATGAATACAAGTACTTCTCTTTCACAACCTGCTGCATTCTCATTTTGGTATTTCATGCATGGTAGTCAAATAGGAACACTAGCATTAATTGTCAATGATCAAACATTATGGGAGAAGACTGGTCGACAAGGTTTGCCAGCATGGTATCAAGCCAATGTTACTTTACCTATGGGTGCTGATGTAAATGTACGTTTTCGATCCACGTTTTTTGTAATATCTACAGTATTAAATAAGAAATATCTTTCTTTAGGTTAAATTTGTTGCAAATCGAACTGGCGCTGGTCGATCATCTGATATTGCAATTGATGATATTGTTCTACAAGGAGAAGCAAGTAAGAAATTCGCTTCTTGTTTAAACGGTTTTTCCTGACAAATAGTTGTTTTTAGTACCTATCAGCACACGTACACCTCGGCCAATTTCATCGACAACGCCTCGAACTCGATACAATGCAAGTTGTGATTTTGATGTCGATAAAGAGTTGTGTGGATGGAAAAGTGATACAAAATATGGTTGGAAAGTTATTCATCAGAGAGAAGTAAATAGTTCAATTGGCCCATCAAGCGACTATAGTAGTATTAGTATGTACTATTTGAAATGAAAAGAAAAATATATACGAGTAACGATGTTTCTATTATAGTGAGATCGAATGTTGATAATAAACTATGTCGAATTCCATACGACGAGAAGGGTCCTCAATATTATTGTATAATAAACAGCAAGCGTAATCGATGTAAAGGAAGTGATAATAGATGGATGGATTGTCGTGATGGTAAGATTTTAACAAATGATCTAGAAGAAATGACATGCGCAATATTTTTCTTGGAAGAGCTTTCATTATTATTCAATTCTGATAACTCCTCGGTTATACTAGTACCATTTTCACAGAACAATCGAATTTTTCGAACAACGTTGTTTTTAACTTCAGTTATTTCGAATTCATTGGTTAAAAAAAATCAATACATGTTGAGCAACGAAAATATTGATAACAGATGATTCTGGAGGTCAATAAGAATAGGCAGATTATACTGAAACCTCTGTCGCGATAACCGATATATATATATATCTTTTGCTAAGTTTATTTGAAATATATTACCTGAATATATGAAGATCGCTGACAAAATGATTTTCATACATCGATCATGGTCCTCGTTATACCTTCACTGAACATAATAAATGGTGTGGTTCGCTTTCCTACAAATGCATAGTTAATTTAAGCACTTTATATGGTACCAAGAGATGGATTAGAAATCTCAATTTATTTGACGAACCCAATAATCTCTTTTTTGCATATAATATACTATTTTTTAATTGACCACATTTCATGATCAAATAATAAACTGGAAACACATAAAAGCAAATCAATTGCATAGGTTTATATAGAATTTCTAGCAAGATCTTTATTAAAAATAATTTAGTCTCAGATAGAAGTCAGTGATAAAGTTAAGCTGTTTACAGTGTGTACGTCATTTATTCTGTTATATTTACTTCTAGAAGATAGTTATTAGATATTGTTGTTTTCTATAATCAATAGGAGGTTTTGTTCAAATTCTAAGTGGTGAATTCGATCAAGCTGGTGAACGTTCGCAGTTCGATTCTCCAATACTTGATGCATTATCGGACGAGGGCTGTGTTCAATTCCATTATAATATAGCTGGTAACGACAATGATGGGTTAAATGTCTATGTGGAAGATTACTGGAGTGGTCGAAAATCATGTATGTGGCATCAAAATGGATCAACTGTACCAAACCGATGGACGCCAGCTGAAGCACCATTAAAGTTAAAGAAAGATGAAAAATATAAAGTAGGAATCGTATATGAATCGATGATAATATAACTTTGTGCATTAGATTGTATTTGAAGCGCGAAAAGGAACTACTGGTGGAACAGGTCTAGTTTCACTTGATCATATTATTGTGTCACCGAAAGCATGTAAGCGAATTCGAAAAAGAAGCATGATTATTTATTTGATTCTTTGTATGACAGGTTCTGGTACATATCCAGTTGAACAATGTCCTTTTGAAGAAGTGACAACAAGTACAGCTAACATCATGATAACATCCGACAGCCCCGAGATAATTACAACTGCAATGGATACTACAGTTGATACAAGTACCAGTATGTGAAAGAATTAAATTGTCATTGGAACATGTACTATTAACTTCGATACCATTGTTCTAGATGCAATCTTCATTGAAAGTACTGTCACCACTAGTACTAGCACTACTTCTACAACTACCACTACAACCACCACTAGCACTAGCACTACCACTACCACTACCACTACCACTACTACTACTACTACTACTTTTCAAAGTACAATTGCAACAACGGAAGTAGATGCATCAACTTCTCCAACACTCACATCCGAAAATTCAGACATGATATCTTCATTTTCTATTAGTGATTTAGTAACATCTGAAATATCCTCTATAAATACAACATCTTCAAGTTCTTACGATTTTACTTTCACTGCAATAAATAATACCGATATAGAAGGCCAAGAGTCAACAACGTCACCAGTATTGCCAAAGAATTCATCATTTGTTCGTATTTTTCTAGGTACATTAGCTGGTGTTATTTGCACTATTTTGATTGTTACTGTATTCATAAAACGCAATGCGTTACGTGAGCGTCTCGCGCGACGATCAAACACATCTGGAACCACTACTTCTGTATATTTAAATCTTAGTGATCCGGATGGTTACGTTCGACTTGATAATATTAGAGATCGATCCTCTTCAGCCTAGATTAATGGTCCAAATGAGACAGAATGTTCGTTATTTTTGTATAAAATCTTTTATAAATATATTAATAAACAGAAATGACCTAATTTATTTATTATGAATCAAAGTTGTCAGTGAAATTTGATTTTTCCTAAATGCTAAACGCCATATACGGTCCAGAACTTTCAGCAAACTTGTTTTCTAATTTTTCCATAATTAAATCTCGCTTTGAGTTATAAAGTGCAAGACTAAATATTCAGTTAAAAATAGAATTCTAAACATACAATCCGTCTAACCCTCGATGTTTTATCGCATAAGTGATAAAAGATCTAAAGAGAAAATATCGAAAATTCAAATCCTTTTTGGTCTCATAGTTTGTTCACGGCTTCAAGATAATTTCAATTGATCTTTAGCTGTTATCAAATGAATTATTATGATAAGAAAATTAAAGAAAAAAAGAAGTGTCTCCATCAACTTCCTCATTCATATCATGAGTGACTTCATAACTTTGCTTCTTTGTACTGAAAACTAGAGATTTAAAATTATGAATATACAACCGTCAGTTTGCGAATATGTTGTGCACCTGTTTGGTGTGTCAGTGATTATCTCCTTTCTTGCATAATATAATCAGCGAGAATAAATCGAACACAAAATTTTTCGCTATTATTTTCTCATATTTAAATGCGAATATAACAAAACACATTTTGTATCGAAATAGGATATTTAATGATTTATTCACCTGGATTTTCTCGAATGTCAACAATTTAAGAAAAAGTATCCATCATGGTTACTAGATTTGTGTTGAGTACATTGTTGTCAGTATAATCCATGTAGACTAAAAATCTGATTACAATTGATTTTATTTAAACTGTCGGCTATTCAACAAAACAAATTCAAATGGAATCCATGCCTTTTGTTTGAAATAGAATTCTAGTGAAATCTGATTTTTGAGCTCAAAAAATATTTTCTACAATTTTTTAATCAATTAATATACTATTATTGTTTGAGCTCATCTTGTTTTTCTATCTGAATAAGTATTAAATATGGTCTCATAACGAAAAATAAGGTCTAAGATGAATAGTCTGACGATACTTCAGGATCGCTCAACTCTGAAAAAATCTCTGTAAGAGCACAAGTAGTAAAAAAGAAAAGAAAATTTTCAGATGGGCAAAATTATACCAGAAGAAAACTCCTTCCAACATAAAAGCTTTCAAAATTTAATCGAATCATTAAACTATTAAAAAGCTTCTCGTAGATATCCTTGAAGAATTCTCGTAGATTTACATTTGATTATATTCTATAATGCTGTTATGACACTCATACTCGTTTTTGTTTCAATTCGCAATTTATTTTCTTTTTTATCTTTAATATCTACGTAAGTAATCGTGCGGATCTTTGTGTTGATATCCACTTAATGATTCATTTTTTCTTTCGTCGGCGAATGCACTCAACGCAAAACTTACGAAGGAAAAAAAAAGAAAATTGCCAAACAAAGACTGTTAGCAAACAAATACATAATAGTTGTTTTTCGTTCGCCACGCGCTCAGAGTCAATGACAGCACGAAAACGTTTCAAACGCAATTTAACATTATTAGAAAGTTTGCCAAATGAAATGTTCATAGAAATCTTTTATTACCTACTCGATGTAGACATTGCATATGCATTTTCGAAACTTAATAAACGTTTTCAAAATTTAATTACTAATTATTGTTCTGCGTTTGATTTCAAGTCGGTGAATAAAGCGAAATTTGATTATATAATTCGACAACATGATGTTCATCGATGGCGATCGTTACGTCTTTCCGACGATGATATCACACCAGGTCAAGTGGCACATTTCTGTCAACTATGTTCATTTCCTGAAAATGTTTCTCAACTTAAAGCACTATCTGTTGTTAATATAAAATTAAATTCAGCATCTTTACTTACACCACATTTAACATCATTTAATCAACTCGTTTCATTATCAATCGGACATGTTTGTGGAAAGACTATTCCACTCGTTGAATTACCTGCATTAAAATATGTTGTTGTTAATTCTTGTATGCATAGTAATTGGATGAAGGTAGGTATGAGCTCGGTACAAGAATCGGCATACGATTGCATATATTGACATTATCTTCTTTTAGATGCTTCAACTTAAAAGTCTTCAGCATACTATTGAACATGATTGTAGCCACGAAAACAGTTTAACATGGCCAACAACTCTAAAAAAGTTGAAAGTCTATTTTAGACGAACAGGTGATGATGAGATTATACGTGCTTCTCTTAAACACTTATCTCAATTAACTAGCCTATCTATCTATGGAACTGCATGGGAAAGTCCTGCGCCTGACGGTCAAATATGGGAAAACTTAATTACATCCGCAATGCCATTACTAGAAAATTTTCAATTTTGTTTTAAATTTTGGAGAGACTTTAATGTAACTAGTGACATAAAACAAATTGTATCTACTTTTTCTACGTCATTCTATTTAAAAGAAAGATCTTGGTTCATTCAATGCGATGCGCATCGTCAACAATTTAGTATCGCGATTCTTTATTCATTACCATTTGAATTCGAACATTTTGAAATAGTTACCAAGTCATTCGATGAAAGTGTTTCAACATGGAATAGCTGTTCGAATAATGATTTTAGAAAGGATCTATATAAAAATGTGAGCAAACTAACGGTTAATGTACCATGCGATAAAATGAATCAAACATTAATTCTTGTCAATGTCACTGATTTAACCTTGAAATTTTCTATTGGCTCAATTGATTGGATATTGTCAATGAGAAAATTATACAAATTATCCTTAGGCTATCAATTTAATATGTCATCCAACAACTTTATGCAATTACTTAAACATACTCCTTGTCTATGTTCGTTGGCGGTATCATGTCATACACTAAAATTACTAACCGATCAATGGAAACATAAGGCAATTTGTGACTTATTATCACATAAAATTCGATCATTAGAAATTAGTTCAAACAGTTGTTTTCCTATGAATAGTAGTGATTATGTCGAAGTGAACGATCTTCTTCCTATTGTTAGAATTTTTAATGAACGATGTCGATATTTAAATATTATTGTTTACTCGAGAAATCTTGTTTCGGGTCTCATTTTAAGAATTATGCGACATTTACGAAGCTTAAAAGTTCGTCTAGAAGAGCATAATGATGATCGAAAAATTACAAAAGAATGGTTAGCACAACAAGATATCACATTCAAAAATCTAGATTGTTCTATTGTTCAAAATGGAAATGAGTATTCATTTTGGTTTGGTCGTCGAAAATGAAAACGTATATAAATTTGATTTATCTGTTATGCACAAACTGAAATCATCTTGTCATATAGTATTTTTTATCTTTTTGTCATTTTGAATATGAGACGCTACGCTTGAGTTTTGTTTATAAACGAGATTCCATCATTTATAGCCTAGGGTATTGTATGATTTTGATAATCCTAATAGCATTTTTGTTTTTATAATCTAACAACATCAATAATCTTCAAAGCTATTCGAATTGAATGATACGTATTTATGACATAAGTGCGCTTTATATCAAATAGTAAACAAATATTGAAAAGACAGTTTCGGCTTCTTTTAATTTATATCAAACTTAATTTATTGAAGAATACTTCTAAAAACAAGCTATCATTGAACTTGCAGTATGAATCAATAGTTGCAGTCTATGCATGAAGTGCCAGTTTTAGTTAGAAATCGTTGTCGCTTTCTCGTACATGCGTATAATTTTACAGAGATAACTTCAATAGTTTTAATTACTAAGAAATGCTCTATGTTATGTGGAATGGTATTAAAATGTAATCGATAAAAAGTATACCGCTATGATTTTAGTAGATGGAACTCGTAATGATAGAGTTTGTTTTTGACTTTTGTGCAAGATATTTCAGTCGACAATAAAAATCCTTCTGTAGTAAATAAAG
This sequence comes from Rotaria magnacalcarata, assembly GCA_900239745.1. Taxonomy (NCBI): domain Eukaryota; kingdom Metazoa; phylum Rotifera; class Eurotatoria; order Philodinida; family Philodinidae; genus Rotaria; species Rotaria magnacalcarata. Next base: position 74,855 of record OENM01000247.1, read on the forward strand.
AGTAAAGCATTAAGCATAGTTTGCTTCATGTGATCGTATTGAAATATTGCTAAAATACGAAAAATGTTAACAAGTGAAAACGATCCATTTCAGTTTAAGATCGTGTTTTGATTAAATAAACATCATTTCTTTTGGACGATGATGTAATACTTCGACAAAAAGAAATCTGTCGTCAATTACATCTCTATGATAAAATTAAATAACGGGTGCGGCAGAATAAATGGCGGTCTCAGTATTTCCTCAATAACTTTTTCATTTTTCATTTTCTAGGCTTGGATTGTTTTCCAAAGGATCCGCCTTTCAATTCTTTATGAGTTCTGTATGAAACATTTTTCTATACAAAGCGAAACAGAAATTTGAAAATAAGAATACTCAACACGTTCGAAAGAATCAACTTTCCAAGCAACTTTTAAACTAAACTTCAAAACATTTTTTCCAATATCACAAACAATGAAGCAAAAGTCAAGATGTTCTTGGGCACTTTCGAAGCTGCTCTTTCTCGTCGTGTAGGTCAAAGTTCGTTCAAAGTAAATTGAAGATCGAAAAAACTGACTTATTTAAAATTCTATTCCAAATGGCTCAAATCTGAAAATTTTTGCCAGCGAAATCGAAGAAGCGAATTTTAGGTCAAGTTTCGTCTCTGAATCTGGTGTAGTAGACATTTGCCATCAAAATAAAGAAAATCCGAATCAAAAAGATGCTATTTTGACCTATTTATCTGTCTTTTCCCAAGAGCTCCCAAAACTGTAGAGAGAAACAGCTAAATTATCGAAACCCTGAAAACCAAGATTATTTATATACATTGCAAGGATGCGTACAAAAATTTTCAAATTATTATCAATTAAAAGAGCTTTTCAAGGTGTACACAATGACTATATTGCTTTATTTTTGTGCTCACTAGCCAGTGAAAACAATCTGAAAAAATGATTTTTCAACTTTGAAAGTACGTCCTTTTGGACATGTGGAGTATTGTTGTTTTTCTGTTTCTGTTTCGCTTTGTACAGAAACATGTTTCATACGAAACTCGTAGAGAATTGAATGGCGGATCCTTTGGAAAACAATCCAAGCCTAGAAAATGAAAAATGAAAAAGTTATTGAGGAAATACTGAGACCGCCATTTATTCTGCCGCACCCGTTATTACACAGCATATTTCGTGTAACTTTAGCGTTTTTGAGATAGCTGAATCGATATAATTAGATGGACTGCAGTTTCCAATGTCGAATACTGTAAAGAGCTTCTCTTGCTGAATATTGACCCTCTCCCTACGAGTTAAAATTGGCTATTCAATGGTCTACTTCATAGAGAGCTTTAGAGAATTGTACGGGTGTCAACAAGTTACATTGTACTTTAGTTCTTTAGATGTAGGTTATCTTAACTCCTATTATTAAAATTACTTATTGTGATTTTAATCAGTGAAGTTTACAGATATCTTCACAAAGATAACTATTTATTAGTAGTTATTGAAACGAATTGAACCATGAATTTTATTTGATTGCATTTGATAAGAAGAGTAGGATCCATGTACAGAATATGTATCATTTCTTTT